>JBCAUG010034799.1:0-10116 GCA_038406175.1 Haplosyllis leylae | reverse complement strand
GAGAGAAATTGTGAGATTTCACCAAAAAATATTTCCCATTTAAAGAGCAAAGCTGTTTACAACAGCTCTGCTAAAAAACCAATGAAACTGTTGTGTAAAAATAATAATGCATATCCCCTAGATCTTAAAAATATTACCTTTTTCCAATATTTCTTTGATGCAGTTGCAGTTGTGTTTCCATCATTCTTATCTCTACATCCATTGGAAGACTATCTTTACAAGTTTACTTACAGAAAATATGTAAATACTTATGTCTACAGTAAGGAAGAGACTTTAAGTAACAAGACTGCAGGTTTACATATTTGCTCATCAGAAAAGAAATTAATATCAACTGGTGATAATATGTTTTTTTGTGAACATGGATCATCAGTACTGGTCATATTTATCTGTGATGGTTTAGTAGATTGCCCCTTTGATAACAGTGATGAAATGCAAGGTTGTGATTTATTTTCAAATGGCCATAATGGACTGAAGAAATTTTTCACCTGTGGTACACTATTTTATATGACATTAGATGGGTCATGTGTTCCATTTGTCCATTTTGAAATAGTCTATGACAAGTTTAACTTTGATAGTGATAATTTGCTAAATGATTTGGTAGCTGATACTGGACCTTAGGGTGCAGATGAGTTGGAATTAATATCAATGTTGACTTCTTTAAATATGACATCTTGTAGTCTACCTTATGAGCTACCATGCATTAGGGGTCATTCAAAATGTTACAATATTACTGATATATGTAAGTACACACTTAATAAGATAGAAAACCTTGTACCTTGTAGAAATGGAAATCACTTACAAAATTGTAAAGAATTTATATGTAATTCTATGTTTAAGTGTAGCAATTCTTATTGTATCCACTTTTTCTATGTAAATGATGGAAAGTGGGATTGTCCCAATGGGGAAGATGAAAATATTGTACCTATATGTACTGGTATGTTTAAGTGCAAAGGATCTAGAATAATTTGTATTCATTTAAGCAATGTTTGTGACAAACATAACAATTGTCCACATGAAGATGATGAGCTGTTATGCAACCTAATGTATGTGAAATGCATCTATCAATGTGATTGTTTTGGCTTAGCAATAGTGTGCAAAAAAATGGAATATAATTTGGTGACATCCACAAAATATCCATGTATTTCAGTGTATTTGCAGCAGGTATTTAATTTCAAACTGCAAAGTGTTAAGGATAAATTCCCACACACTACATTTGGAACATTTTCATCTGACAATGTTGTTCATCTATGTAATGTATATCTTCCCATAAACATTATTTACATTGATTTCAGATTCAATCACATTTCTTATCTAAACAAAGGCTGTTTCAGATATTCTTTGAAAATTAGATTTATTTTTATAGATGATAATCTAATTACACATATTGAGAAGTTTGCTTTCTGGCCACTTTTAAACATTAGCCTTATCACTGTGTCTAACAATCCAATTTTTACAGTAGAAAAATATATTTTACCTTTGGGACACATAACATATTTTTCCATTAAAAATTCTACTCCAGTAAGTATTAAAAGCAATACTTTTCTAGGTTCTAATATTAATGTTATTGACACCTCAGATTTCCATATTTGCTGCATAACACAGGTAAAATGTAAATGTGTTGTAAACAAACTGTGGTACATGAATTGTGATAGGTTATTATACAAAATTATAATACAAAAAATGTCTATGTTAGTGTTAGGATTGGTAGTTTTTGTGACTTTTATTTGCTTTCTTGTGCAGAATCTGGTAAGAAAAGTACATACTGCTGGATTTGGAGTGATAATTTTGTCCTCACACTTTAACAACCTATTTTGTGTAATTTACCTCAGTTGTATTGGAGTGGCAGATATAATATATCAAAAAAACTATATTGTAAATGATATTGCATGGAGATCTAGTCCTGTTTGCTTTGTTGCTCTCAGTTCTATTTTAAGTTTTATTGTTTTGAATCAGGTTTTGCACATTCTTATGTCAACTTCTAGGATGATGGTTGTACTTTCTCCATTAAAAACAAAATTTAAGAATTGCAGCTTTGTGTTGAAATGCCTGTTTCATATTTATACTACAGTATTGCTTTTCACATTTTGTGTTACTCTCACCATCAAATATAGTCAGTCAATGTTACCATTCAAACTGTGTTTTCCTTTTATTGATCCCACAAATTCAGTAAATATTTTGCATTATATAACCTGGTTGATATGTCTCAGTCAATTTGTCTGTCTCTTCATTTTATGTATTCAGAACACATTACTTATCAAGATCTTCCAGTATTCCAAACAGAAAACAAATAAATCAATTTCTGATGCCACATTAAAAAGAACTCTTGTAATAACATTAGGCATGGAAACAGTGTCTGTTGCTTTGTCATGGATCCCAACAAGTATAATCTATATCAGTCTTTTAATACTTCCAAAGTATGTAATTAATTTAATTTTTTGGGCAGTACTATATATGCTGCCAATAAGTTCTCTCATATATCCCACCGTGTTTATCACATTAAACATAAAGAAACTAATAGGTTCTTACAGAATGGATAATGCTCTTTGAGTTTTCTGAAATGTAAAGGAGATGCAAATGTTCTGAAATGTGATGAAGAAAGAAACAATTTCAGTTATGCAAAAAGTAGAGGAATTCAGAAATGTGATGCTGCACTCGGGGAAAATTATGTTTGTTCGGAGACGTATTGTGATCCTGCGTAGAAATGTGATGCTGCACTCGGGGAAAATTATGTTTGTTCGGAGACGTATTGTGATCCTGCGTAACATCATCTGTCACAAACATCATCTGTCGTTTGCTTTGGACAAACGTGGAAACAGTTGTACAATGTTTATTAGCTTTTTGAAAATAGAAATTTGCTTTCTGAAATTGCAATATGATACAAACAATTAACCAGTGATAATTTATTTGATATTTATTCAAACTCTTTCCATTACAAAAAAGACAAGGATGGAATTCCAAGAGTGACTTATTATTACCATTTCTGGAAACCCTTACCAGAAACCTTTAATTTCTTCATCAATAGTCGGTATATGATAAAATGAGCAACCAGGCAATCATTTTTTGAAAAATAAAATAATGAAATAATAACGAATCATTTTTTTCACCAATCTACTTTTAAAATTTTAACAATCTGAAGAAACAGCAATTTTTTTTTTAAATGAAGGCAGAAAACATCAGTACTTCATGTAGACATTCGTTCACATTCGTTTCACTTTCTTGATTCGTGTTTGCAGACGAATCCTTTTCTTAATCCATAGATTAAGTCTTTGAATTAACCTCATGATAAATGTTAACTCCATCACAGTCAGCGCAAATATCATCCAGTAACCAATATCACAGTAGCCGTATCTGAAATAATTCAAGAAATATTCGAAGAGTCATAAAGGAAATTCTTCATTACAAAATAGACGAAAGTACAAAAAATGGTCAACACCATCGCAAACTAAAGTTTTAGCATTGTATGCAAATTGCCAAAATCATTCTGGTTTTCACGACACGCATTTTCCGTCAATTGGTAGAGCATTAGTGTTAAGATTGGGAGGTAGCAGGTTTAAACCTAACTGGGGGCAATTTTTAACAAAATTTATTTTGTTCTTTGTAACATTAGATCTGTTAGATAATCTGACAAATGCATCAGATTTCCTTATCATGAAAAACCCGATTGGCCTAATGGAGTTTTTCCGTAACTGGCTTTAGATTCCATAGTTTCTTGGACTTAGATTTTTTGGAATCAATAGAGCATGACTCCACAAGGATCTAAAAGACTGAGACTTCCAGCAAATAGGGAAATTAGCTCAGGCAGTAGGATACAGGGCTTTAAAGTCAGAGCTGTCTGGGTTCAACATTTTGCTACTGAATTTTTTAGTTCTCTTGTGATTCTGTAGAATCCACAGAATCTAAAGTCAATTACGGAAAAAACACGAATATTTTAATAAATTTGATCACTTTGAGGAGAGCTCATTTTTACTGTGGAATTGGAATAAACGATTTCCAAAGTAAATTGTAGCCATGGATTATATCTGCATAATGACACACCAACACACGGAATTGTATAAGGAACAGAAAGTGCGAAATATTTCCCTTAGTGTATGCAACCATAACCAGTTAATCCATCACAAATTCAAAATATTTAAAAACTATATTTTCCTCATTGCTAATAATGCACTTCGTGATTTTTTCACACTTACAGAGACGGAAAAGCTAGTTTGATGATTCGGTTGATGATTTCCTGCACAAATCCATGCACAGCCTGAATCCCCATCCAGACCATTATCTGCTCCAGGGTGAACAGCGCAATCCAAAACATCACAAATGTCTTCGTTACTGAAACAAGTAAGTTTCACAGAACAAAATACCGAATAAAATGCAATAAATAATAGTTGGTTGTTTCACTTTCATTTCTAATTCTTTGGGGGCAAGTGTAGAAAATTTGAGTCCAGACATTATAAATCTACCGGGATCAGTTTAATATTGTTAATACTCAACTGGGGGAAATACAAGGAAAAATATCCATTTGAAAAACGTATGAATACCTTTCCAGCAATATCTTCTCAGTTTATCGACAAAACCCTCCTTTTCTCCTGACAAATATATCGATGTTTCAATTTCTGAAATGCCATATGCTGTGAATTGCAGAGGACCCTTCAAGTCTTCCGCCATCTTGGTTTTAATATTCTCCACCATTTGTATGTTGCTTAATGTTTCTTTCGCGGTTTTTCTACCATCACCCCTTTCTTTCATAGCATTGAATGCATCAATACTTCTTGTAGCATGTACTATTTTGTCATCCAAAAGTTTAAATAAATCTTCTTTCCTTTTACGTAATCTGATAATATTGTCTTTGCAATCTTCGTCTATTTCCTGTTTGGCTGTCAGAAGTTCATTCCTGTAGACGTTAAGTTTTTCAGCCAATGGTGCTACGTCAAGTTTTTCTCGGAAGAAATCAATGATATTGTGCTTCTGATGCTTTTGTTGAATGCAAACAGGGCAAATCACAACCTTACAATCCTTGCAGTAGAAGAACATCTTTTTCTTGTGTTGTCTGCATATGTCAAACAACTCTCTCTTCGCATCCTGCGTTTTCAGATTGTTGAGAATGTACTTGTTTTGCGGGAAGCTCCTGGCGCCCTGGAGGGCCGGATGCCCCTGACGATCCTGTGGACACACCAGGGTACTGCGGGTGATTAACTCCCCGACACAGGTGTGGCACAGGGTGTGGGTGCAGGGCAGTAAACGAGGGAGCCGATCCCCTGTCTCCTCATAATGCTCGAAGCATATTGGACAATGGGTTGAATCGTCAATTTCATCCTCCATTGCTCATAATATTTGGCTCTTACCGAAATATCAGGTGATGTTTTAAAATATAATTTAACTAATGATCGAACCTGTTTGCTGATACATGTAGGACAACATGTAGGGCATCGTTTTTTGTCACGTTGATAAAACTGATAAGGTGTTGTTATTAGCGTTATATATGCGACTTGTATATGTGATCTTTCATGTGTACCGATAGGAAAGCATTGTAAAAATGCGTGATAAAAAGCTTCATATTTAATAAATTATTCAACCTGATGCAGGGCGTGAACACAGAGCAATAATCTAAGGTATTGTAAGGATCAAAGTACATGAAACAAAGAATAAACCATCACATCAGTTTCACCGTCCATTTTTCTTTAAAGATGTCTTAAAATTTAACAATATTACATGGTTTGTAGTAAACCATCATTTTAGAATTTAAATAGTGATAACTCTTAAAAATTGCATTTCATTTCTGACAGATCCTTAGGATTGCTTATCGTGAAAAACCTGGTTCAATTTTAGTGACAATACACTGATCTCGGACCTAGATACTTCCGGTGTGATAATGTATTGGAACACCATGCCACATGACGTGTGATGCCAGCATCAAAGATCCATGGGTAGTATTCAGTATGGGATGCAGACCCTAGTGCCTGGCAGAAGTTGTATGATCTGATGACCAATAATAGAATATCTATAGGAAAATTGGCACCTTGAGTTTCTTCATTTTATCAAGTTTAATACAAATCTATCAGCCATTTGCACAACATATGTGTTCTTATAGAAAGACAGACAAATAATCTGAATGACTGTAAAAACTTACTGCTTGAAACAAAGAAGAAAATAAATGAACACCCCAATAGCGGGTTTAGTACACTTCTGAAGAGAAAGAAAGATTTACTGAAAATTTTGGACAAACAATTAGATTTACTTGACATAACTCATATTCTTTCACCAGACATCGCAACACTAGACGAAATAATAACGAAAACAAACCGAAGAGATGCAAATGACGTAGCTTTATCAACAGATGATGTAAGTGAAATCCTGAGGATTGAAGGTTTGGACTGAGGCGATGAACTGAGACAGTTGTCGAGATACAACCTTACAGAGATGGAGAGGTGGAAACTGTAATTTATTTATGTGGAGAAAGACGAAGTGTAATGTTCAACATAGCATGGTACTGCCTACTAGGTATTGATGTACAGAATCTCTATTTTACACGCTGATGAATGCTTCAATATGTGTAACATAATGCTATTCTGTAAGAGTTTCTTTATTGGTTTTAAGTTAGTATTGGTTCAAAAATTTCCTTATAAAATAAAAACTAATAGTTATTTGAGGTCAAATGTAATGCACATTAACATAGATTTAACTGAATATCAGAAAATGTGCCATGAATCTACTGTTATAGAAAAGAAATTTGCATCAAACCAAACACTAGCAATATTTTGTGAGTCTTGAACTTTTGTTCTACCGCCTTTGATTACAGGCATTATCATCAATCACAAAAATGGCTATTGTGAAATATATTGAATACCTCTAAGTCTCTCTCACCCTTCACTATCAATTTATTGCCTAGAATCTTAGATGGCAGTAATTACCAAAAATGCCTAAAATGGCTGCCTGCTAAAATGGTAACTTGCAATTAAAAAGGTTTTGATTAATGTTAAACCTTAGCATGTTTTGGCCATCTGTGATGGCAGCCATTATCATAAATATAGTTGTCATCTCACTGTGGCTGTGCCATTAGATAAGAATCACTGTGTGGCTTCTCCTGTGTAGGGCTCTCAACCTTGTGTCCATTTGAATACGACCCCAGACATTTTTGTTTTAAATTATTTCAGGAATCATTTCTGGAATTGCTGTGTTCTTTTTGATTTTGTGTGTTGTTCTGAAGGGGTTTCTTGTCTTATGGAAGTGGGTTGTTATCTTATATTTTCTTGCTTTGGCTTGGCTAGCTGGCCTGCTATTGTGTGCGGCAATCATGAACACCGTTGAGCTTGTTTTCCCTTTCGTGTGAGTATTAATTCATTTACTTCATATTCATAATATTTAAACTTAAATTTAATAAATTTACTTTTATTTATATTCTAACCCAGAACAACAACAATCACTGTTGCAAAGGCAATAAGGACGGAAGGAGGGAAAGAAATTGTGGTAATTTCGGCCTTTGAATTAGTTCTAAATAGATGTAGTTTACTTTTCCTTTTTTCAGATGTTTTACCACAGTCGCATCAGCAGTTATTTTAGTGACCATTGTCGAACTTTATTTGCTGTATACTAAACGTACAACACTAAGGAAAATAAATGCATGGTTTGAATCGTTTCTCAATTTTGATGAAGACAGAGAGTGGTTTACAATTCTAGGGGCCAAGGTTTTGCGGTAACTTGCTCAACAGTCGTCCGTAATGTAATGATTATTGATTTTACAAAAATGTCATGTCTGATAAAACACTGTCTATAAATAGTAAATCTTATACTTGTGTGTCACAAAATTAATACTTCTTGTAAAGAAGATAGTACACGGGACGGTGTTTTTGTCAAATGTAAATTTATTTTATAAATGTACACAACACTATTCATTAAATGATAATACATTAACAAGAACTACTAATTTGGGTTTGTTATTAAAGTCAATGGGTGGAATTTTTTTTTGGATTTTCCCTTGAAAAAGCCACAAATAAGCATCTACTTTGAAAATCATTACATAGTTTGAAAGGATTGTGTAGTGGGATTTTGTACCAGATACTATTTGAATGTAAATATGCAGGAAGTCAAAGAAAATTAACATTTTGTGTGACCACCCCTTTTTGTCAATCACTAATTTCTGGCAACTCTGCACAAACTGGTTTTATCAATCACTAATTTCTGACTCTCCTGATGTTACTATTGCAAATACCATTGAAGTCAGTTATTTCTGACACCCTGTCAGAAATTAGCAAAGAAAGTTTAAGTTGTCAGAATTACTCATTCAACACTATTCAGAACTTTTTGAGCATGTGCTCGTTTTTGTCATTTCTAATCTCCTTTTAAATTGAAAACTTGAAAAATGGCCATGTCACTGGGATCACATTGCAAGAATTACTTTTGTAGGGTCAGCAGTGGAGGCTGCATCTTTCAAAATCTGAAATCTTCATAGATTTCCAATGTAAAGCTCTTGTCAGAAATTAGTGATATTTCTGTTTTAGTCCAAATTTTCCGAAATTCCTGCAGTGCTGTGGGTACAGAACATTGAAAAGAGTATTTGCGCAAAGCGGTAGAGGAAAAAGTATTTGAAAGAGAATTCTACCTTTTCTTTTGTACCCACCTTCTCTTTACTTTGATTACAAGTAACATACTTAATCAACATGGAACTCCAAAGTGTTTCTCACCCAGCAAGTAGCTGAGTGGTTTGCATTCAAATGTGCTCTGAGTCACTAACTTTTTTTTCTCGCTGGATCATGTATTATAAAAGAGATGGCATTTCTAATTTACATGTAATTTACATTTGTACAATTCGATATATGCTGATCAAAGGGTATAATCAAGATTTTTCCACTTTTTGGTTCATGAGACAGAATATCAGATATATCATTGACTAACCTGAAAGAAATGCTGATTATTACGAAATGAAAGTCTGCACACAATTTATTGTAAATTTTTTTTACCCTATGTTTCCTTCCTATTTATTTGAGTACACTTGGGACATTCGGAGGTGAATGCTGAAGTACGTAGCGCATGGAACTGCATAAAGCAAATGAAATATCTACAGGTGATTCTGTTCAACTGGTGCTAGCTGTATTTTTAAACATTTCTCTTAAATTTGTCCTAATCATTTAACACTTCTCTTTTCATCTCAATCATATGCAGCGACACAATTGTCATTCAGTCAACTTAATTTTTTTTCAACAAAATTGATTAATTTATCATGAATCGTCCGCAATTGCTTTCCATGGTCAAAACAGAACCAGAGTTCGGATTTACATTTTACTGTGGTTGTAACTTTTGTCCTTTGCGGATCAGCAGAATATTCACCCATGTTCCATGTAATATCAACTGTAGAAATAACATTTTCAAACAAAAATTAGCCTAATAATAATCCAATAAAATTGTAAATTCTAATTGTCATTGTACAAATTGTAAATGGGGTAGTAAATGAGAGTGTAGATCATATGTAAAGTAGCAGACCATCTGGACAAACTTCTGAGACGTGGCCAACAGCGAGAAAAAGGATAGACAAACAACAAATAATTTAGCTCTTTGACACATGTGCTAGAAATTAACTGATTATGTAATAAATCTAATCACCAGCTTTATGAATCTGAAAGATCTTCTTGCAGTTCGATTGGAGTTCTTTGCCAAAGTTGATACAGCTCTAGAAAATTCTCAAAGGTTCATAAACCGTTGATATACAAATAATCAGCTCATTTTAGTGGCTCATTAGAGAGTTGTTGGTTTTAACTTTTTGCCCTATAATTTTGGAAAGGTGATGGGTGGTCATAAATGCTATTCATCATTGTGTGAATGTAGATGGGGTGGTAGTTATAATTGGAGGTAGTGTGGACATCTCAATACAAAATGTTTGATTAGAAATTTTGCACTCCGGGGGTGGGTCCAAAAACTTAGTTTTTAACTGCCTTCATTCCCTTGGACCCTCATGATCTACCCTGGTCTGACAATCTGAGACTAGCAAGGCATGACAGTTGGATGAGCACTGGTCACCTAAAGTGGTGATGCCACAGAGTTAGATGTGTAGTGTGTGTGTTTACACAGAAAGAGAGAGGGCTAGGCTAGGGTTAGCAGCTGCAACCTTTGTGTGGAGGCATGGAGCTGCTG
>JBCAUG010034788.1:0-10116 GCA_038406175.1 Haplosyllis leylae | reverse complement strand
AAAAACACAGGGAAAATTTCTGCAACACAGGGAAAACACAGGGAATTTCATGTCGGCAAGAACGTGGCCACCCTGTCGAAGTAATTGCAATTTGTCGACTGGAAACAGTTTGCCCGTATGTGCCACTTTGAGGGCTTCTTTTGATCACGACACCGAAGTCTTGGTGTCACAATGATGCGGTTTGTGTCATTTCCTTGTCATTCACAGAAACAATGCAACTTGTTTTGCTATTATTATTGTAATTTGGAAAGTGAAGTCTTGGTCATTGCCATCTGTCTGTATGCTGTGTATTGAGATGCCTTTCTGCAACTTGTGGCAATTTTCGTCCAGACTTTGAATTGAAAATTAAACTCATTAGTTATTTCAAGAAATTAATGAGTGAAGTAACAGAGGCAGACCGTGTGACGTTTTCCATTCGTCAGCACTATTGTTTCCTGTCTAAATTAGACTCCAAAGATGGTTGGGTTGTTTTATTTGAACAATTTTCTTTTAAAGTGTAATGTTACATTGAGCCCCCAGCAAAAAAGGTTTTAACCCCGACCAGCTTACCGGGTTCTTAGCAGCCGCAAGCCTATCTAATTGTGTGTTCACTGCAGGATACCACCTACTAATGCACGGAACCTTGGGCGCAAAACATTTTAATGCATTCTTGGTTCTGTCAGCTTCAGTCTATAAACAGTCTTTGGAGAAGACATATCACTTGGACTTTATCACTTCTTCATCACGAGTTCAAAGAACCGTTGCCTTCACTGTATGCCTAACGCGTATTGTCTGTTTCAATCTGTGATATTAACAAAAAGGAATAGTTTCTTAGATACATGGATTCAGTTTCTCACGTATCGACGTGCTAGCTGTGGGAAGTGGATAGATGTGAACCTCGTCAGTCTTTGAGGAACATCACAGTTACATATGGTCTCCTGTGGATTGCATTTGCGGATATTCTTCGGCGTGCGTTCAAGTTACTTTCAAGGAATCGTTATTGACTGTTCGCGCACAGTTGTTGCTGAGTTGTGGATTGATAAACAGTTAGAAAATAAAGTTTAGGTGGATCATTGAGACATGTGGAACAAGTTAATTGATGAGGAATTTTATGAGGATAAAAATTAATCAAATGATAAATCAAGCAACATTTCTTTGGAAATAATTAATCGTGACTATGCTAAATAGAATTGTAACGAAAGGCTTTGGATTCCTTTCCACTGGAAACATCCCAAGGACAGCAATATTACAAACCGTCTTTTGGGTACGTAATTGTCATTAATACTTAATTTTGAGATAAAATCGCTCATTTACGAAGTTTGTATCGGCTGTGTGGAAGGCATAAGCGATTAATTATCATCTGTTTAAGTTAGTACTTTCGGATGAATTGATAAGAATTATTGACCATATGCGCGAGCAACTATGCAGTTTTAAGTGCTAAAGTGGTCATCTGTTCGTCTGGTCATTTAACTATTGGAAACCAAGGGATAAACAGAACTTGCAAATGTCTTGCTACTTCAGGAAAAAAATTACAAACATAAAATGTTGTCAGCTTATCATATGCTTGGGTGTCAGATGCAAAATGCACGTTATCAGGTTGGTAACTATCTCAATATTTTGCATCATTGTTCAAAGTTTCATGCTTAAAACTGATAATTGAGACATGAATTTACCTCTTTTTGTACAAAGATTCATTTCATAATGAATAATTATAAAATGATCGAAAATTAGAAGTATCAGTCAAAATTTTGCCGTTGCTAATTCACGAATAAAGTAAAACTTAACCTTTCTGAATAAAATAGACGACATGTATTAGTATTGCACATATCTTTCATTTAAACTTAATTGACTATTCAGGTGATGAGGTATGAAGATCAAGTGGAGAAGCTGAAGATAGAGAACAACACATTAAGCGACACAGTTCAGACGAACGCTGGTGAATTACTACGACAAGAGGAGCAGATCCACGCACTGGAGCTGGAACTTACAATATCCAAGGTAATAAGAACATACACGTTACAAGAAGAAGAAAAATTAAATTCATAAGGCAATATTTTTTTGTCTTGAGAAAATACATAATGGCTGAAAATGATATAGAAACAGTTCACAGATACCAGTTAAAGCATCAGATTTTGGAATTTGAATTAAATAGTTTCTGCAATGACAGATAGGGCCTGTCAAACAGTGTAATTAGAAGTGACGGATGCACAGATTAAATTGCACACACGCAATTATAATACTTGCGTTTGAATAAAAAGAACCCGTGATAGCGTTAATTTAACCATAGTCTGTGGAAGCCTGAATAATTTTCTATATCATAGATAATTACGTTAATCGCGATTTGTTACTATACCCTTTGGTCATTTTACTTGCCAGGAACAATAGGGTTTTGGACAAAAACACGCAATGTAACATCATACAAAATGATGGTAACTAGTCATTGTGTAAATGAGTAAATGATTGCAGCAAGTTCGAGGGTTATTATCACCAGAGCCGTTCAAATTGCCCCGTGGCGCACGGCAGACCACAAACTGAATTCAATATTTATTTAACTACAGCAATCGATAATAAATATAAAAAATTAGTAAGTATCTCCACTGAAAAGGGTGTTTTCATTTGGGCTGAGGCTTACATAACTGGACCGCGTGTTTTGAATGCCCAGTAAATATTCATGAAGTGAAGTTTAATGATGTAAACCTATTGAGAGTCGAGTAGATATTCTATCCGATACGGTTTGAATTCTGGGTTCGCGCGGCCCTTCCCATCACTTTAGTCTTGGAGCTCACACAGTCAGCACGTCAGATGCAGAGAGAGCGAATCAGTTTAAACTGCGAGGATTATGAGATGCCCTTTTGCATTACTTATGGTGAAAATGGGATCTGAGACATCAAAGATAAAATTAAGTGTTTAGTTATTAGTCTATTGCTAGGTTTACATATATTTAAGGTTTTTATGATAGCTAACTTGAAATTGAAATTTTTACATGAAAATGAATTATTATCTTGGATGACAAACACCAGAGTATGGATGACTTAAAATTTTGATGTGAAAAAATGTGTGATGTTATCTTGGATGATAATTTTCAGAGTACAAGAACATTTCAGTGGTCTTATGCCTGGGTATTTTTTTCAACATTTAATTTATATTTCATTGAAATGTATATTTACACTTTACAGGAGAAGCATAGAACTTGCCAACAGGAAGTAGCGAACAGAGACCAAGTTATAATTAAGCTGCAGACGGAACTTGACACGCAACACCAGCAATACAACGGTTGTGTTGAGGAGGTGTGTGACATTCTCCTTCTTATACCGCTCTGTTTAACAAGACATGTTTGTCTGCAAACCTTGAGACAATAGTTCATTTGTAGTTTGGGAGAAGCAACTAGGATGAAATGCTCTTGAGAAATCAAGTTGTGAAATTTTCAGTTACTACATTTGTATATTTTGAGTATGTATTGAGTTAAAGAACAGTTTAAATTGTGCGGCATTTTCACACTTGCTCAAGTTTTGCTCAATGAGCACACATTACTGTCAACTTTCCGAATTCGTGATGCATTTCTCACCTTACGTTGCAATGAGATTAACACGTCTTTGAAGAAAAATAATTAACTCCTTTGAGAAAAACATGAGAACTGGAGAAAATGCAGCCAAAAAATTAATATAAAATGCATCGTCTTGCAACTGCGTGACAGTAAGATGGAATCTTTCAAGGAAGTCGCAAGTTTTCTCTTCATTCAAATACTCCGCTTGAAAACCAGAACGTGTCGAGACGGTTTTTGCAACAAAGTGATGGACGATATGTTGGATTGTTTTTCCTTCCAGCTCAGTATAAGAGATGAAGAAGTGCAAAGACTGAACACCAAGATTAGAGAATTACACAGTGAAATACGAGACCTACAAGCGCAGCTCGAGCTGAAGGATGAACGTGTAAGTAATCAGATACTTGTTATGTAACAAAAACAAACTGAAGGTGTAGTTACGTTGGTTTTTCAGTTAAATTAAAATAAACATGTAAGTCATGTTTTGGCAGTTGTTTGTGAAGGCGTCTCGCAGAATAAGACATCAGCTCATGGGAAATAAGATGGTGAAGTCAGATTTTGATTTAAGCCTGCGCTTCACATTGTTGAAATTGCAGTATTTCACGATATAAAAGTTGTTAAACTACCAAGCAACTCAAGTTACCTGCACATTGTTTAATTATATTTTCTTCAAGAAGTTCATTGTAACCATCTTGATGCTCACTGTTACCAAGGCACATTTCACAAATTGACACACCATACCTATATTAGAGGTTCTCGGAAAATATACGAATTTTGTGGTAAACATTTCCTATTAATTATCCACTGCTGTAACATTTTCATGACCACATTATAATTTACAGATTTCAAGTGAAGAAAAGAAGGTTCGAGAGGCAGATCATGACCATGAAGTAACGATACAGGAGGTAAACATAATATTCGTCAATTCAAATCCGTGAGAACGAATAAATTGACAAATTAAATAGAGTTTTACTGTTACTGTCAATTGTTTCAGTTGCAAAATGAGAAGCGAAGCGTGGAGCAACTAAAGTCCGACCTACAGAACGAGAGAAACAAAAGTCAGGACGAGTCGCAGCGCTTGCACCAGGACATTGTACTTCTCAAGGAAGAAGTGGACCTAACCAAACGAGAACTTCAGGAGGTACAGCAAATCAACCTGCAGTTCAAGTCGGAGATTGAACTGGCTTCTGAGGAGCTAGATCGAGCTAGACATGTCCATGAGGATCAAACGTCTGAGGTACCGTATGTCTATTTGTTTTAGTGGACCGAGGCCAATCAATATTTATAGCAATAATTTTCTCGATGGCAATTTGAATATGTTCATTTTATTGTTATTCCTTTTCAGATTAATAGACAAAGGGACGAAATACAAGACTTGGAAAGACAGCTGTCCGAGAGAAGGCAGAGTATCATTGTTCTGGAAGGGACTATGGAACAGACTCAAGAGACCAACGAACGACTTCAAGAACAGCTAGACACATACAAACAGAAATACGATCAGTGTACAGAACAGATCAGTGACCTCGAGTCCACATTCTCCAAATTACAAGAACAGTTGGCTGAAAGTAGAACTAAGGTATGTAACAAGTAAACAAGACTCATGTTTACTGTGCAGTAGCCACATTTCGATTTCTAAATTTTTGATTTTCGCACGATTTACAATTATGAAAAACTATTCCAGGAGAAAGAAAAAGAAGATATCATGGAGCGATTAAAAACCGAATTAGACAAAGTGGATGGTGAACTGAATGAGAAATCTGGTGAATTGAGCCACGCAGAGGACGTTGTAGAACAGCTGACAACGGAACTAAATAATACACAAGATGAGCTGACGAAAACTTTGGAGAAAGTTACGCAGTTTGAAGTCAGCATTACTTCACTGAAAGAAAAACTGAGTCAAACACAAATTGAGGTGAGAATCATGTTTATCTTTGGTGAGGTTCACTAACTACTAAAATCTTCCATCATCCTTCTGATTTGAAGTGGTAGTACTTTGAATTAATACTTACAATGAATTTTTCCGCAGACAGTAGAACAGATGATAGAAATAATAAATTTTCTTCATCGATTTCAGAGAACCTCTTTGTCTAACATAAAACCAGCTATCCCAATTCTTGTACGGCAGGCTACCGGTACTGTCTTTTAACTGATCATATCTGGAGCATGGCCTGCATGCTGTGTATCCGAGGCCTTGCAAAATTGTAATTTTTATCATTTAAGTAACATGTTGTTAACTTGTTTATTAATTTACTAACTTTGACTTTGTACTGATAGCACTCTGTTCGGGTACAGTGTTAAAATAGCCTTTTTGATCTTGCACGTTCAGTGCTTTAAATTATCTGTTGTTCAAACAATGTTGCATCTTAATGTTACTTGTTCGTGGATTATACGCGGATAAATGTTGTAATCTTAATGTGAAAACGGTGCAATGTCAGAAAACGATTTCATCAAAGTTAATTTTCATAAACTTTTTGTTCGTAAGGTATTCAGTTGAAACGTAATTTTTGTTTGCAGAATCTTCAGAATGAAGAACGAGCCCAAAAGTATCATCAAGATTTATTATCGTACCAGGAAGCCCATTCACATTCAAACACAGATGTAAGTATGACCAGTGAACTTAAACGAAGCGTTCCACTGTGAGTGGATGTACGTTTCTTTACATGAGAATCTTAATGTCTATTGTAATTGCACATAATGAAAAAGAAAAAGTATGCCAAATGTAAAACGCGCTTGCTCGTACTGATTGTCATTAGCTCATACAATTTTATTTTCTTCACTTATCTAGTACAACGAGTGTCAGGAACGTATAAAACAACTAGAATATGATGTAGACGACTTCCAGGGTGAATTGGAACGTAAACAGCGACAAATCACAGACCTCAACGATAACATCAACGATCTCAAAGGAGAGATGACCTCACTCAGGGAACAGAAAACAACAACGGAGAATGAGGTAGATAACTCTTTCTATTGCTTAGGATACTACTGAGTGAATGTTGTGTTGTGGTTGTGAAGTGTTGTGTGATACTACGGACAGACATCAGAAGCGGTCGTTGAACCCAGGAGTCATCGTGACGATGTTAAGATCAATGCTTTAGAACGTTAGGTGGACATTGCAGATCTCAGCCCCAGTCTCAGCCTCATGGAAGTACTTTTCCTGCACTAGAAATGTTCGGAATCTCCTGCCAGCCACTCGGAACACGTGATCGAAAGGACTATGTGGAAAAACTAACGTCTTGTGATACTTTGCACTAGTTACTCAAGAACACTTGTTAAATATGATGATAGTAAATGTTTAATCGTCTGATAGTTATTATAATTATTGATTGTCCATGTAAATGTTACGTTTGCCATGATGTGTAAAATAAAATGCTGTTTACTACTGTCTGTGTGCTTTTTGTCTAAAGTCGTGGTCATATCATTGGTTTGCCAGTACAATTATTGAGGCAATGTTAGAGGTAAATTTCAATTTACCTTATCACCCATCGTTTGCAGATTCACAAAATTCACTGCATTGTTCAATGTTGTACCATTTATTGCTTCGCTTTTGGTGCATGCTGCCACAGTTGTTCGTGCGTGTCTCAATATCCGGCGTTGAATTCACATTGTAATGTTAACCCAACTCCAAGTATACAAGCAAAGATGGAAAATAAACTCACGTTTTCCCACTAAGGATATCTAATAAATTGAACTGGTCACATGATTACCCTGTCATCCACACCACCCACCCGTCTCACTGCTCCTCGCCTCTTCTGCTCGTTTTGTGTGCAGACAGCTTACGTAGCACCGTTTTGGAACATATTCCGGACCCTAATATCATGCCAAACTGTTAATTTCATTAACGAATACCCATACTCCTGTCTTACTTTTCCAATCTGAAGTCCTCAAGTCGCCAAGCTTATCCCGTTTGTTTGTTGAAACCCATTTCCGCTTATCTTTAGTTTTTGTAAACGAAAATTTCCTTGCTGTTCACTTACCACAAACCCCGAAGCAGATTTATCTGCAGGATGAAATGGTCATGCGCAAAAAAAGAAAAAGAAAAAAAAACATGACTTCATTAGCTTGAACGCAAATTTTCATTCCCGACCCAATTTTGAATGCAAACCAAATGGGTTCTATTTTACAATGCAAGACTTTATTCTACTCCATTCGTATTTCAATCCCAGATGGCTACTGTACCACACTCATACCGATTTCATTTTGAAGCCAACGGAGACACACTTCGAAAAAAACCGCCCTTCACCCCCGTTGCCGTAAAAATAGGTTTAAAAAATTGCTACCAAAGCTAGTCATACAGATTTTGTGTTTCCTACCTTCCTACCCCCCCCCCCGCAACCCTCACACACACACACATCCCAGTTTCTGGATCCGCTACTGACTTCGTCTCACTGCCGGTTTATTTTGTCGTTCCTCTCCTCCAATCTCTACCAACTTCCAAAGCCAATTCCATTCGTTGCCTCTACAGTTCATGTCGTAGAATGACAGCAGTATGTAAAGTGAAGTGACACCGCAGTAAAACATTGTACAACAGGTTACTACCAACTCATCAGAAGTGTAAGGTTTTGTGTGGAAAGTTGAACAAATTGTTTCTGAAAAAAAAAAACACCGGACACCCAAGTTTTGCTTATTTGGAAAAGTAGTAGACGTGTGAAAGCGGCAACCTCGGTACTTTGTTTGGTTGCATTGTAACAACGGGTTGATGGTAACTAAACGTTTCGTTTCACGCCTATTATAATCGTTATTACGGAAGTAAATGTGATGGGAGTGATTTATGTCACATATATGTGGCTCTTTTACATACACGGAGACGGATTCAGATCCCAGTCTAGGGACAGGGTCCTGTTCCAAAAGTGGACACAGTAGCCATAAAGGGATGGGGGATCTGTCCCCTTTTTTGTGCAGTGTGAATTCATAGCAACAACTGTAACCACAGACCAATCCAGAGAGAATCCGTCTCTATATATGCGAATAACGCAATACAGTTACCGAATACTGCAATTGCCATAATTTGTGTATGAAAACTATCTAAGTCGGCCTGGTACCTTAACAGTGAGATATGTGCTGTCATTTATCGAGACCATCGTTTCTTGTCGTTCTAGTGCTCACGCCTGGAAAGTGCAATTCAACAACTACAAGTGAACTTCGCCTCAGCACACCAGAAACACAAAACCGACATGATCAAGATGGAAGAAACGAACAAAACTCTGGAGGCTGATCTGTTGGACGCAAAGAAACACGTCGAATATCTTCAAGGTGATCTAGCGGACAAGGGAGAGCAGCTTGTCAGAGCTAATGTTGAGATTACAAGTCAAAAAGATGATATTAGGAGTAAGACTGAAGAGGTGGGATCCAGTGCATGATATTTTATTGTTTGATTCCCAAAGTTCTGCTTGTTCCAAATTATTCATGTTGTATTATGTAGGCTGCAAAGCTGTATCTTGTGAAATTATGAACACGTCTCAAAAATCTGTCACTATGTATTTTAGATTGAGGCCTTGGAAAGTAGTATCCGCGACATGAGAATGAATATATCCAACCTAGAACAGGACAACAAGACGGTTGTCAATCAAATAGCTGAGCAACAAACAGAAATTGAACATCTCAAATCTGAACTGGTAGACTCCAGATCTCAGTACAAGGAAGCGGCACAAGAGGTAATGGGAGTTTGATTTCAGATACTTTAGCAGAGTGAAAAGGGGTTGTTTACTGGATGCTAATAGCACAAAATGGTTTTATATTTTTTGAAAGTGAAACATTTAAACGAAGAAACAGTAGGTTTCAAGATTAGTTAATCTTTTCCCACCATTGAAGACGTTTCTGTTCAGTTGTTATATTTCCCAGTTCGTCCGATACGCGCGTAAATAGTAAGCTAGTCCAGTATTACAAAACTGCTACCTTTATCGAGTTTTAACTTTGTAGTGATTTTTTTTTATATTTGCTGTGTTTAAGCTGGCACACCACGAAGAAAGGCTGATGATAATGGAACAAAGTCTGACGACAACTCAAGAACAGTTGAGTCAACGAGTATCAGAAGTTGTGAGACTCGAACAAAATATTCGTAAACTCAATACCGAACTAAAGACAATGAAAGAAAGAAATTCTAGCAACGAAGAAGAGATAAGTGAACAGAAGGCAATGATAGAAAAGCTAAGGAAAGATCTGTTGGCAGCGAAGGAGGAAACACATCTGGCGATACAGGAAGGAATGGCGTACAAACAAAAGTCATCCAAACTTGAAGTAGAGTTGGAAGGATCAAGGGAACAGGAACATATGTTGAGTGACCAGGTTAGTGACAGTAGAAGTATTAACGTACTGCTGTCAACGTGTTACGTCACATCAACAGATTTACCAGGTTTAGTTCTGATTGCAGGTTGAACAACAGGACGGGTTCCTTTCACAGTTACAGGAGGAACTAAAAGAAGAGCGCGGTAAAATGCAGGAAGCAACGAAACAAATAGCTCAATGCAAAAAAATTATAACGGATCAACAAGGTGAAATAGATCAGTTGCAGAAGCAGCAGAGGGATGCAAACAATAAGGTAACAAGAAAGTCCTCCCGCGTGAACACAAGAGGCATACCGACCGCGGCATAGCGGA
>JBCAUG010034787.1:0-24265 GCA_038406175.1 Haplosyllis leylae | reverse complement strand
CAGAGATAGGTGCCAAGTGCCCAGAGTTCAGAGTCGCGCCTGCTTTTATACGAGGCGTGACGTCATGATAGAAAGGTACAATGGAACGTTACGGGCTCGTCAATGCGAGAGCCTCCTATTGGCTAGGCACGCCCTGATCACGTGAAGCAGGCGTGACGTCAGGGCGGGAAAGTCTTTCATTGGTCCAGGGTGCCCCGGCAACCATAACATTAGTGATGTACCAGAGGCATCCCGTAAGGACCGCAACGTCCATATGATAGGCATTCTGGATCAAATCCAGAATGCCTCCAAAGTACCTGTAAGGCCCCTGCCTGTGCAAAGGAGAGCTTGCTCCCCTTAAGGGAAGGCCTGCCGCCTTCAAAGAAGGCACTTGCTATCCTCTCTGGTAGAGGCTGCCATTTCCTTACCCAGGCTGGCATACAAAAGAGGGGCCACCTTTTACAGCGGCGCCACATATACAAGAACTTATTTGGTTGACATTTATTTCCAATGTATCTACATCAGAACTTATTTGAGTATCTATTAATTAGATGTATGATATCTTGATACCTTGATATCAGTTCAGGCACTTCGGGCCGTCAATTTCACTTCCGTCAAACCAATTGACCTGATTCAATTTCCCAGCACTTTATCTTTCACTTTGTAAGATATTCAAATGAGATTCATTCTGTTCAACCACACAAAATATTACGGTCTTCTTAAGGTATTCGAAAGGTCAATAAAATCTTCTAAACGGTAGGAATAAATTAACTGACAATCTCCTTGTGATTTCCCGTCGGAAAAGATTAATAGGTACTTAGCACAGTTCCATCAAGGCACATGTTGCAGAGAGAATATTAAAACTACCTTTACTACTTGCTACTTACTTACTACTTGACAATTTTCAAAGTATCCGTAGGATTGATTAGTTCTGATGCAGATTTAGTTACACGAGTCATAACTTCTTTTTAAATTTGTTTTGGAGAACCCAAGTCTTTTTAGTGGGGCCAGTAGTTCCCTGTTTTGGACTTTTGGTGATGTCTGTCCTGGGATTCAAAGCTCTGCTGACCCATTTGTTCGCGTGGTTCGTCACCTGCGTGTAACTGATTCCTAGATCCATGATGTCAGTTAATACAACTAGCCGAGGCAAACAAAATAATGACCTCCACATTTAAAATTTTTAGTGGCTTCTGATGTGTCCCATCAAAATGTATCAGACACATTTTATATTTGGATGTTTTTGAGAATGCGCAAAACAAACTTCGTTTTGTGTTTTGATTATTGATAGAAATACTTCATTTTCACTGATGATTAGTATAACCCATTTTATTTTGGTATTTCAGATTTAAGAATTGGCTCTCAGACATATTCTTTCACTTCACGAGTATTTTTTCAAGGCTGTCTTTATTTAATATCACTTAAATATCACACTGTTTTCACCTTTTTATTTTTAAAGTATGAGCAGGCAGAATTTCTGGTTGTCTATTTCTCAATGATAAAAAACGTTTTGCACTTTCTGTTTCAATTTAGCACATTGGCAGAAGATTGAGTAGTGTTCAGATAAGGGCACCCTGGGTTGTTTGTCAACTTATTCCCATAGTGGCCGCGATTAAGCAGAAAACCTTATTGTCTTGTTTACTATTGGTCCTGGAAACCCTTGGAAAAAATTAAAGGATAGATGGATGGATTCCAGAATTGAACCATTAATCCGCTTCCCCAACCAATCCAGAATCTAGGTTGACAATTTTGTTCTATTGTTATAACAAAACAATGAATTGAGGACTATATTTCAAAAGTGAAAGAAGATATTTTGCCAGCCTTTACTTTCTTGCATATATAACACCAAATCTCGAAAAAACTGCAATGCTGGTAGAAACATATGTAACAGGTTTAGGGTATAGCGTTGCGAGACTGAGGATATAAGGGCAAACTGAGAATACATTTGGCTGCCGATGGCCAAAGGAACATTAATTCATCAGCAGCCACCTCTTCAGAAGGTTCTGCATAATCACCATGCATTGATCATGCATTGTTCTGTTCACCTCCTTGGGAAATATCCAATCAGAGTCCCTGCATCACATGTACTTACAGCCATAGCCAATGAGCTGATTGTGTGACCCAGTCAACCAACTACAGCATGACATGTCAGTGTGTATTCCTACTCATCCCCTCAGACCTCTACAGCAGTAACTACTGGTTCAATTGTGTTGAGACTAGTACAAACTTTAGTTGGATTGTTTCAGTACCTGTATTAACCACCAAAGGTGCTGGGCAGTTACAGGCCTTTCCTGAGTTGCCACCCCCTCATGGGTACTACTTTGTGTGGTGACACTGATATTCTGGTGACAAGGTATTAAGTATAAAAGGGAGGCATGCCATATGAAAGTAGGACCTCCAGAAATGCCACCAGACTGTTCAGTGTCATAATAGCAAACAGCAGTACTTCTCAGGTATCTGTGAGGAGATAAATTGGTTCTTCTCTCAGGATCTTCCAAATTGCATTTTAGACGTTTTGGCAATACTTCCAGATCCTGAGGAGGTGAAGAGCCAAAGCAACTCCTCATTCACAGCCTGTTACTTAAATGTCATTTCAATAGTTTTATGTAGTCTGTACAAGTAAATGTGGGAAGTTAATTTAAAATCCATTGTATTTATGAATGTATTTGCTTACAGAGTTTCTTAGCTGCACTTGAGCAACTGTATTTGTGCCATTTGAACTTGAAACTGCACTTGTGCCACTGCACTCTGACTGTGAGTTTGAAGCTACACTTTAGAACCTGTGATTGAAACTGCACTCTAGACTTTAGACTGTGTGATCTACTCAATATCTCCTCAAATATGTGCCTGCATAAGCTATCTATGAACTGTGTCATTGAGGACTTTCCAACCCCTCACATTGTGAATGTACATTTATTGGACTTACCAAGGAACTATTGGGTTATTGATGTCACTTCTTCAGACTTTGAATGCTGATTTGCCTTGTTCTACGTTAACCAGTAAAGACTGTGCATAAGCTGAGTGTTTGCATTCTTCATCATGTGGGAAGCCACCTGCTTAGAAGTCTACCCCCTCACCCAGTAGTACAGTCAGCAACTCCTTCTTCACAAATAGGTCCAATGCACGAAATAACACCCATGAATAACTGCTGTCATCCCCTGAGATTAAACAACTCTTGCTCTCCTCACTGACCAGGTGGACGCTCAATTCTGACTGGGGTTGAGTTTAGTACAATAAACCAAGTAATTGTAATATTGGTGACACATATCAGAAATTTAGATTCTCGTTAAGGCCAGTTGTGGTGGCCCAGTGGATAGCGCATCTGCCAAACAGGCAACAAAGCATGCACGTGAGAAATCTACCCTGGCTTTAAAACCAAAGATATGTCCACCAAAAAATGTAAATAAAAAAGATTCTCGATAACAGTGACGTGAAAAATATTATCTGCCAAATATTACGCAATAAACCGAAATGAAAACAACATGTTTTCAAAGGGTATCACCATCACAGAAAGGTTTTCGAAAATGTTTCTCTATTGTTCTACAGAGCCAGAGAAGTGTGTGGGTACAGGGGCACTCACTCTGTGTCTGTTAATTGAGTTTAGAACTGAAGGGTTTACAGTAAAGTATCCAGTTTGATTTTAAAAAGACTAAGCATTGACCACATTATCTGTGATCCTAGTCCAATTTCTAGACCGAAGAAACGTTAATGTGATTTATTTGGAATCTACTAGAATTATTTTTTGTCTCAAATATTTGTAGAAATTCTCCAATGTTAAAGTTGGCATTAATTTTTGTCTGACATATTTACATCCTGAATATAATTTGATAATCGAAGTATTGTAACTTTCATCAAATGTTTTAAAAATTGTAAAGTTCTGAAAACATTTACTGAATGAATGGGAAACAGCTTGATCTATTGTACAGACATTTTGTTTGCAAAATAGATGTAGACCTACATGACAACAATAAACTGATGCAATTATGTCGTTTTCTACCAATTATTTATCAAACTACTGAATCATATGATTTTGAACAAAAATCATTTTGCATCAAAATCCTCTCTTCAGAATATAGTATTCCTCTTTTGCTGTGCTTATGAAAAATACCTTCCACAAGTCGAGGTTAGAGTGGTAGCTTTTGAGTCTAATTCACTCGTTTAACTCCCCTGTGAAATATTCTGCAATGTTGAACATTACTCTACTAGTGTGTCTAGGGAGATATTGACTCTCTGTGAAATCTGTCATGCCTTAGGGTTTCATAAGAGAGGAAATTTACTTAATAATTTTTTCGTCGGATAGATTTCACATTAAGAATATGTTTCGAAATGTTCAAAACAACATGCGGAAAATGAATTAATGCAGTCTGCTGATGGATTACAAAAGTATTACCCGGTTGTGTAATACTGTTGTTTATCTCTGCACATTATCTTTATATTTTTTCAAAGATGTAGCTGTTTTCAAATGGAACGTTCTATACATAATTGTCACATAAAGAATGAACAAAAGTCACAAGAGTCTTTGGTGCCAATCATCTGGCAAATTATTTCAATGAAAAACAATTTACTCTTTACTGGAATGTCCATCTTAATTTAGAAATAAGACCATTCATTTCCATCTTGGATGAACTAAAAATGTTTCATTGGTTCCTTTGTAATGTTGATTAACTCTTGTCATTGAATTGTCAATCAAATTATCATAGGATTTGACACTGTTATTCTAAACAACTTAAGTTGCAGAAAGTGTCTTAAGACCCATCTTATAATCTGCACATTGTTGAAAAATCAAATATGTCAGAATACATTAGGATTTACCAGAGTAAAAGTTATTCATACTCAGCACAATATTTTTCCAATGTTATTACTATAAATTCCTTGTGCACTCAGGTAAATAAATAAATTACCAATGTGTCACATATACATTACAAAGAATACCGACACTGATTCTGGCAGTTTGTTTTGTTTTTGAAAGAGCACCGACACTGATTCTGGCAGTTTGTTTTGTTTTTGAAAGAGCACCTTGCTGCCTGACAACATTGCACTAAAACCACACTCAAAACAAATCAGACATCTTTTGTCAGAAACAAATCGGATTTGTTATCATTTATATCCCATATGATATTTCAACCCAAGAAAATGTTTATTCCTTCTATAATTCCTTGAGTACATATCCTGCTTAGCAAAGGTACCAAAAGCAGCAAGGAAATTTCCCCATAAGAATAAAAGAAACTTTACTTGGCATGTAATGCATTATTGTGCCTGAGTGATATGAGTTACATTAAGGTTAAGTGAATGAAATCTATAGAAGCAAAAGGAACTAATTCACCCACAACTGGCTTGTAATCTTATTCAAAGTAACCACTTTACAATTCTTTACTAGCTTCCTCAGAGGTCCGCGCCCATATTTATGGAAATTAGACACAAGGAAATGTCAAATTCTTTTTTATTTCTCGAATTTATTTCCAGCATTTTGATGCTTGATCCCTCAAAAATAAGAATTAAATAATATATATTTTATAAAGTTCATCCAATCTCCAACAGAAGAGAGTGACTTTTTTGTCCGACGCTCTTGGAACTGGGGAAAGAACAAATATTGTGAACACATCAATGTCACTGTCCTATCTATATCCGGCAGCAATGAAATCGCCAACTCCATAAAATGTCACGTTCTATCAAATATTCCTCCATAAAGAGGAGAGAAAAAGAAACGTAAAGTTCCAATGGTGGGTGGCTTTTAGTTCCATGATAGAAAATGATTGCTCTGAGTACAATACATATTCAAGTATAGCCCAAGTAAGGACAACAATGGTGGCTTTATCAGTTTTGTTATAGTGTAACCCCAAGTCACTCACTATTGGCTGTGGCTAATGCATAGTCCTGCAAGGGGCTTTTGTTAACACAAATCAGAAAGCTTGAAGAAAGTTACTTTCAGCATTGAGAAATTTGTTTTTGCTGCCAGTGTAGTGTCAGCTTAAAATAAACTACAATTTGATTGGTGGCCTTTTATTATCAATTTACCATCATGAAACCTTTACAATAAAACATAAATTGTTTTTTTTCTCACTTTTATCATTGTCAAATTGCAACCCATGGATTATTATTTTTGACACATAGGTCTTGCTATTTTTGAGATGTAAGGAAAGGTGTCAAATCAAAATTGTCACTTTCGCGTGAAACCAGCCTTAGCTTCGTGTTTTTCGTTGAAGAAATGTAAGGACCTGTTCACGGCAAGTAAAAGTGAGAGCGAAAGAGAAATAAATCAAAAAACAATAAAAAACGAAAGTTTCGTCAAAGAAAATAAAGAGACATCAAAGAAACTGTCGCTTTCTCTTTAGCTTTTGCTCCGTGTGAACGGACCTCAAAGCTAAATTTTATTAAATTTGAACAGAATTTGGTGTGAAGATCGTATTAATATTGTCGCAGAACAATGGCTAAACAAATACAACAATTCATTCAACCACAGCTTCATGCTTACACAATATAGTACATTGACAGATTGCTTTCATCCTCGTACGAAATTTTCCACTCTTCATACTAATCAAATAAAACAACATTTCCTTTTCCCATGGAACAAAACACCATCATATCACATTCTGCAAACAGATGATGGAATCGGGATCTTTAACCCTTAGAACAGCTTCTGTTTTATCCTATTTATGAAAAACACGCAACTTGATCACGTCAGATCCTACAGAATAGTTCAGTGAAACCATAAACGAATCCAATTTATAAATGACACATCTGAATAAATCTCATCTTCAGCACGTTTCATGATTTATGGTTTTGGTAAAAAAAACAAAGTGTCAGTTCAATTGACGACTTAACGCTGCCTCACAACGATTAATGAGATGGGAAAAGATAGTAAAGGGGAGCGGGGCAAAAGCTACAAACGAAGAAACTTGGCCCTTGCTTTCCCACGCCTTCGAATGTCAATCAATTGTTTGGTTCCAGTTTCCTTACTCTGATTGGCTAGCTGATTGAACGGGTATCTCTCTAATTACCCATTGTATGACGTCACTAAAATGAAATTCTCGCGGAACTTGGAGACGTCACCCAAAAAAAATCCTTGAAAATTATGAAATAAGCCACGAAACATTCAGAAGAATTCTTGAAAACTGTTTCTCTTAACTCAGTAATTGCATTTTTTTTTTAAAAAAAAAAGACTTTATTTGTAATTGGTAAACAGATTAGTTTTAAAGTTCAAAATTGTTCTTTGTGAAGAAGTGTTGGTGGCAAAAAGCCTAGTGAAACCTCAATCTTCAGACAAAATAAGTCACACATACATATGGGTCCTCTGCTTTTGCCGTTGGTATTTATTCTCCTATTCGCGCAGAGAGAAAAAATGTAATTATTCCTCAGAGATAAATGACATTTCTCTTGATATATGAATTAATTTACGTTACCGGTTTTGGTTTTCCAAGTCAAAAAGGTTATAATTAGATGACAACCAATTTGATGTATTTTTAATATCGTCTTGTGAACAATGGGTATTGTTACACAGGCTTGTGGTAGGTCAAAATAAGAGATCTGTTCTTCTTTGTTTAACCATCATAGATTCCCACCGTTAATACTCTAGAATGTATCTGAAATTTGCAGATACAATGTTTTCAATACATCGAGCGGGTGCACAAACAGCGGAAATACTCGGCCAAGCGGCTAACAGTCGTCCCAGACCAAAATTCCGTGATTTCTACTTTTTACCTCCAAACGCCATTATACCAATTTCAACTATTTTTGCAATATACACAGAAATCAGTCAGAAGATTCAGCTTATTGATTATGAAGGGGATACCCTACATAGCTTTCTGGGAAATGGTCTGGGAAATGGTGGAGATGAGCCTTTGGTAGTTTTATGATAATTAGTCCTTTTTTAAGCTGCATTGTGAATTTAACAACATGAGAATGTTGTCATGACGTCATTTACGTGCCAGCAATTGGGTCAATGACGCAATGTCATTTTTCTAATATAGCAGCTACGTGAAAAGAACAGTACATAGATGGACACGACAGTAGAAAGTTACACAGAATTGGGAATATTCTGGTCCATTTTTTGGAAAACATTCTAGGAAGGCAAGAAGGCTTCCAACTTAAAAGGTCGGAAATAACGAGATTTTTTTTTCTTGAAATGTATTGGAAATTAATCCCATTCTGCAAATCTGCTATGAAGCTTTTCTTCAACAGGAAAAAAAACACATCAATACTTTGATTCCTTTCTCTTTGTGTTTGCAGATAGCATACTGGCAGATCATATTTGATCTCAAAAGATTAAGATTGTTTATTAGACTTTCCAGTCATTATTCCAATACCCTGTTTTTTCCATGAAGTCTTGTGATGAAAACTTGTGTGAAAACCACTATTCCCTGGGGGCCTTACGGCTTTTTCAAACCGTCTGCATCCAACCTAGTATTTCCCCCAAGCAATAACATTAAACACGAGGCTCCAATCTGTTTCCATCATGGAATTCCTCTGCCGTATTACATCACTGGTAACAGGCACGCAGTCGAAAGAGTCCTATTGATGTTTTGTGTGCAAGTTTGAACTAATCGATTTGACCGATCAAGAGTATTGAATTGAAAGGGCTAGAAATATTCAATGCATGAATTTTGAAATTACTAATGAATTTACTTCTCTGATGAAAGGACAAACCATTTAAATAGGACGTCGTGATGTTAGCAACGTTGGAAATGCTGGCGTGTAAAATGGCGTCACTAAATGACATCGCGGAAAACAAATCAGCTGATTGCACACCTAATTATCATAAAACTGCCACAACGTTTCCCCACATCCCGTAGGCTCCCGGATCAATCACTAAGTTGACTCTAAATGAACAATTATCATATGCAAAATATTTTTTTAGAAAAATCCACATGCATCATTGAGTAATCGGAATTAGCTTTACAATTATTGACCATATTTTTTCAAAATATCTCCCATTCAAAAATAAATCAAATAAATAATTCAATACTGCTTTCTTCCATAATCAAGTTTTCCTATATTAACTTTCTGCCAAATCCTGGCAGAATTCTGCCAGCATTGACATTCAATGGCTGCGACCCATTTTATGTGAATGCTGGCAGGATTCTGCCATGATTTGGTAGGGAATTACGAAATATAGGAAAAAACGAATAACATCCCTAATCGAATCGTTAATCTCGATATTTTGTGATCAGTTTTGAGCCCTAAAAATTAGTTTTGTGTAAGATAACTCATATTTGTATGGACAGCAGGAGTCTGGAATTTTTACACAAATAAAGAGTCAGTTCGTAAACAAATGCTGCAGGTGCCCCATTGAGATTCCATCAACTTTTTTTTTGTTTTGATAAAAGATAGTTTTGTGCTGATAAGCGGAATGTTGAAATATATTCCACATTTCTGTATCACAGACCAAGATCTTGACTGATAACCATTGAAAAAGTGAGTTTCTATTCCATAGGTTGTCAATTTATTACTGTTTTTCAAAGACACACTAAAATTGAAAATTTCATTTGCAACAGAAAAATGTTAATTTTCATGGTGACACAAAAACTGGTCATCAAAACCGATTGACTACGTATATACGGACCTGATTACTAAGTCAAACATATTTAGAGGACAGACATTTGCTTTATTTCTTGAATTGAAAACCATTAATATCATTCCGACAGTTTGGTTCATCAACGAATCACAGACTTGATAAGAAATGATATTTGACGCAATTTTCATATCTTGAATCTTTTAGGTCTTTTCCTTTCAGTCTGCATAAAAATTACCCTGGCTTGTACAGTTTTTCACTTTTCCACTTTACATTGCAAGCAAACTGGTTTTTATTCTGTACTAAACGTTCATAAAATTTCACAAGTAAAAGGCTCGAAATTTCATTTCCACATTTATGTTTTCCAAATGGCAAAACAACTCTACTGATATCTCTAATATTCTGGAACATACATCTACTCCGACACTTTGTCTGTTGCCTTGCTGTTGTTACCCATCTGAACATTCCAGGTGGCAGTATATTCTCCTTGTATCTGTCATAAGCTATTGTCTGGAATGTTATTCGCATCTGCTTACGTTCTACGGCTTGATGTTTGTTCTGCAATAGTTTCTCTGGCAGAACACAATACGCAACCTTGTCTATTCACCTACTGGATACAATAAGTGGACCAGTAAAATACAAAACAGTTTGACCGTGACCAGCAAGTAACATTCATTTCCATCAAAATTATCCATCAACGATAATCCATCAAAAATTTTACCACATTCAGTGAATTTAGTTTTCCATTGTTTTCATTGTGTACCATTGTTATTGGATTCTGCTATTCTCCGTGAATTTTACATTGCCCAGATAATGAATGGTTTCCGCACCGCAGTTCACTTTACCGAAGAAAGACAAGGAGGTTTCAATTCAAGTATTGTCCTGTTTTTGTCAGTTTGTAGGCGAAAAAATTATACTATGTGACGAGATTAACTGTCTCGCTTCAATTTACTATAGCAAGAAAATTTCCATGTTAAAATTTACGACCACAGCAATAAATCCAAAATCAGAGAAAAATTAATAAAGAAGGCACACTAAAGAAAACAAATACTTCACTTGGTTTTAATAATGTTCTGGGAGCTTAACATGTGACAGGGCTGTCCAGCCTCCCTACCACTGGTCTGCCGAGAAATTGATGGTAGCAATAAGGAGGCTGTCCTCTGCTAGGTCCCTATGTGAATAGACCCGTTGCCGTGGAGATGAATCGACTATGATTGTTTTTACCCTAATTTAAGTTTAACCGTTGTATTTCCGAAGAATACTATCCCGAGAAGAAAGAATATTCAAAAGTGTTCATGTGTGTGCCACTTTCCAAAGAGGCATAAATATAGAAATTTTAATGAGTACTTATATAAAATATTAATTGATCACAAGGATATGTTTAGCTGGGAGGGTTCACAACTCTGGGGGCAGTTTGGGTCTTGGTCCAATTGTTCATTTAAATCATATCCTGACACGTTGCTTAAAAATCTTTTCTCGCATTTATTGTTCACTCTATTTGAGTTTCTAAATAAAGTATACTTTAGAATTAATATTTTTATGTAATACAAAACAAAAATAACTTCATGGTGCCATGTATTCAAATTGAGTGATGTGGGTTAAAATGTCCTTGTTTGGAACAGCCCACAAGCTGCTCCTATTGACAGTTAATAATACAGTAGCCCTTAATACCGGTCAATGGGGACTCAGAGAGCACCGTGCAAATTCTACATTCGATGCATGTTCTGAAACTTCCGCAGTAATTTTCACAGTGTCAAATTTTAAAAGAAATTAATTCAGAAACAACCAAACCAAGTTGAATCATTCGCTCATAGCAATTACACTTCGATCGCAGTTTGACTCTTTTTCAGATTTGTTATTAATTTAACACGAATTTTAGCTGCTTACAGTTCATAGTCACTTTTGGATTTTACAATAAAATTTACATACTGTGAGTCGCGATATTCTTTATTGGTTGTTTAACATTGTATGCCATCCTGTATATAGTCCTAGTGATTAAACTACTGTTATATTCTTTAACTACTGAATTAATGAGGGACAGTTGTTTCAAATCTGACACTTTTTTACTGATAACAAATGTACAAAGTAAAGTTACCTTACCTTGTAACATGTTAGTCTGATCCATGAGATAGTTATTTCCAGGGAGAGAGGTGTTTAAGGGAAGGGGAATGGGGGGACAAGAAAGAACACGGGATTGGGCTCTTCTTTTATACCCAAACCTTGAGGTGTAACAAAGGCTAATTAATAAACCCTTTAGATCCCTTTTGTCTCAGCTGACAACAAGGTCATGAGTAATAATGCTATTCAGTACACACAGTAGTCGGTTTATTTGTTTCATTCATTCAACAGGTAGTCTAGTTATAATATTTGGTGCTCAATGAAAATACCAAACACACAAGATCTTGAAGTCTTTTTAGTATATAATATTACTTTTATGCCTCCACACTCTACAGTAAGCGAACTGTTTGAATTGACAGATAACAGGTTGGTTTAGGGGTCCATACTTTCCACAAGGGACAGACATAAGTGATAGACTCAGACCATCGGATCTGCCTTCCTCATTTAGTTGAAATCCACCGAGATCCATAATGATGGATAACAGCCACGGTTTACATTTTATAAAATAGCACAGACATATGATTCATATGTCATAATTGTCAATTTGTATGCAGTGCTGAACATGCTAGAACTTTATGTAATAAGTGCCCCTGACTGTTAAATTTGTACTCAAAGATTGTCAACTTCAGCACTGAAAGTCTTACGTTGAATTCTTTGTGTATTATTTGGCTTTGCTTCCCCGTACAAAGAGTATGTACAGTTATTTTCAAGTGAAATGTTTATGATATATCCGTTTCAGTTTGCTTACGTATTTTTGCAAGTGGATTAGTGGAATGAATATCTGGTTAAATTATAACTGGAGTGAGCCTCACATTTTCAAACAGATGTTTGCGTATAATCTTCCCTTAGTCTATCGATGTTAAATATAGCTGCAGACTGTGTAAGTAAGAATGCAACCCATTAGGAACACTCGCAGATAATTGGAAATTGGAAATGCTGAAGATAATATTTGAATCTATTTTATATTGGCCAAAATATTCAAGGATACAATTCTGTTCTACTATTATTTCCCAACAAAACGTATCGTGTAGAGAATGATTAACAACGTTACTAAAATTAGTAACGCTTTCATTTTCATTCTGTCGTCAATTTATCAATGCATGGTACAGATGAATGAGATACATCACCGGACAATAGTGCTAGTGATTGTAATCTGATTTGCTTTCCCATGTGTTTTATAAGAGAAACAAGGACGAATAAGGCAAGTATTTCTTTTTTTGTTTTGTGGAATTCCTTAAAATGTAAAACAGTATTTTGACAGACTTGAAATGAACACAAAAAGAAATAGTGTGTGGTACGTGAAGATGATTTATTATTAAGGATTCGTTCTTAATTGCCCCTAAAGACTGGGACAATTTCATTTTATTTCTGGAGAGTCATAAATAATTATTCTGCAGGCTAAAAACATCCATTGTGAATAAAATATCCAAGGTATTGTAACAGGTCGAAGTAGATTGATACACGGTTGTAGGAGCTAGAGATGCATTCCGTGCGTTTCTGGCCTAATGCGGTTGAAGCATACCACATTTCAAAGCAATTAGCTCCCCAAGCCCTGTGCATGCATCTATCACATGCCCACCATGCTTAGCTCCCCTGGGTCAGCCAATCAACATCCCCATGGCACATGCACATCACCAGTAGCCAATCAGGTGATCATGTGATCCTTCCAGCCAATGGCAGTGTGACGTGTAAGACTGTATTCCTATATAGCTCCCCACTTGTCTAGACAATTCCCTTCTGGTGTGATTTAGATGAGATTAGTGCCAATCTAAGATAGTGTACCCTTCTACCTGTAATAACCACAATCCACATCAAATAATTCCACTCCTTTGTCTAGCTCCCCCTGTGACCTTGAGACTACTTTGTGTAGTAGTACTAATATGTTGGTGGTTAGGTATTAGGTATATAAGGGAGGAAAGTAGGACCTCCAGAAAAACCATCAGAGTGTTCAGTACTCAAATAGCCAAGAACTTCTCAGGTACTGGGAAGAGCTAGATTAGCTCCCTACCTTGGAATGCCTAAATTGCATGTTTTGGGCTGTTTTAGCTGTTTTTAGATACTTTAGCAATTTTCCAGGTAGGAGGAGCTCACTAGCTCCCCTCTTCACAACCTGTTACTTAGAGCTACTTACACATCATTCTAAGATGCCTGTAAGAACTGTACAAGTAAATGTAAGGAGCTAAGTGTGTTTCCCTGTAACATTGCATTTAAAGCTTGTATTTATGATTGTTCTTGTATTGCAGAGTTTCTTAGCTGTGTCACATGTGTTTCTGCCTATCTAGAGTGTGTACTAAAGTCTGCCAACCATTCTAATGTGTAATATCAATGTGTAGTGTCATCTAAGAGTGTTTCCTGCATGAAGTTCCCTGCTACAGTAGTATGTATTAACAGTGTTCCAGTACTCTGTGTAACCATGCATTCATTTGACTTGATGGAGGTTTGCCATATTGTAAGTGTGAGCTCCCAAGGTTTTCCAGCTTGACTCCCTGTTCCTATCTTCAACCAGTCTTAGGAGTAACAATAAAGACTGTACTTAAGCTGAGTGTATATATTCTTCACAGTGTGGGTGTTTCTGCAGAGACACTGGCTTGCAAAACTGTTGCTTATCTGCAGAGGTACTGGAGCTCCAGTGAGCTCCCCACAACCCTAACTCCCCACCCAGCATTGCAGACTAGAACTCCTCACTCACACCTAGGTCCAGTGCATGAACTAACACCCATGAACAACTGCTGTCACCCCCTGAGATGCAAAGACTCTTGCTCTACTGCTGACCATGAGGAGCTAAGTTTAGACTAGTACTTAGAAATCTCCCCAAAGTAATAGTTGGTGACAGTATTTTGATCTCCTTGGTCAACCTCTCAATATTTACAATATTTACATTTGGCCATCGCGAAAAATATTAATGAACCTAAAACTTGGATTGGAAAGATCTCGGACACATTTTACTTGGTTTTAGGAAGGTTGCATGGCTTTTATTCTGATTTCAAATACCTGGATCCGCCACAATGTTCCCTGTACAAGTACCCAGTTTCAGTATGTACTACCAACCAACAGCAAATGTATACTGGTCAATGATGCTCCAAATTCCACCCTGATTTCCATTTATAATAACACGTGCACAAAGACCCTTCATTTATCAGTATTACATTGCCATGACACGTGGATTATGTTTGTGACATGTCTATCGGAGAGATGTTCAATCATAAATCCCTTGGCCTAATTTCTGGCTGATTTATTGAGACTTCTACATCGGATGTGTTTGCTTTTGAGGTGAAATATGAAAGATTACTAATTAATTCCATTTGTCAAGAACATGAGAAGAAACATCAGATCTGATGTTTGAAATAAAACACACATCGCCATGACGATTCAACACAAATTGCAACTTTATTTAGTTTTTTGTTTTGCTAATTTGTTTATCGCCCCGAGGCTACAAACCATTGAATGATGATTTCAAGATGAGGAACGATGCAATATGATGGATTTTGATAACAAGTTGCACTGCCATCTGTATTCCACAACAACCAAATAGAAAATATTGTAACGACACAACAAGATGATTAACAGCTATATGATGTTGCTTTAGTTGAATAGCAATTTGATGTTACATTACTTTCATTTATGACGAACAGCGATGTCTACAAAACATAACTTTAGATTCATTGCTAAATCCCGAAAACTAACGATATTAGAGATCTACAGTTCCCAGCATCTTTTCCAAGAAGAAGCAAGTATCATTAGATTAATACGAACCTAAGCAGTTTTGTCAAGGTCATATTGTTAAGCTGCTTTTTTTTGTTAAGATACAACGGCTGATAAAAAGGAGTGACATAAGTGGTCCTCGGGGAAAGTACTCTTCCCCTCACAATCAGGTGTTAGAGAGAATAATTGGTACAGTTTTAGGGTCTTCAGAAACTTGTTCGTTATATATTTATTTACAGATCTTTGAATTAACACACCGAGAAATGTCTTCAGTTAAGCGTTTCTTCGAATTAGCATTGCCTTAACGGGGCATATTTTAGTCAACAATTGAAATGTTTACTTTTCCGTATTTTCAAACCGTGTTTGAAATTACCGCCTGAGACCTGTAGTTACACTCAGCATTGTTTTCGTCCTTTCATCAATAAATGGTAAAGTCATCCTGGTGTTGCCTACATTTAAATAGTTTCTTTTTGGCTGGCACCTCTGTTTTGTGTGAAGTTTCTATTTGCTGGATGGTAGTCCAAGTCAGCTAGGTTGGGGAACTTGGCGACCATGTCATGGTAGCCCACTTAGTACACGAGAAAGTTTTTCTTAAGTAATTTTGTTATGCCGAAAATGTTGATAAGTTCAGAGTCCAGGCTGTCAAAAAGGGCTACACGAAACATAGGATCCAAACTGGGACAGGTGCAACTAAACACTATATATGACTGGAATAACAAAACATCTCATAAAATCCCACCGGTTGGTATTGGATCGATATGACTTGTGGACTTTTAATGCTGTTCCAAAGTTGGTCATTGAATACAAACCAGATGTTATGTAATGTTATGTAACAGTCTAATTGATCAATAGAATGAATCCAAGCGACATTTGAATAGGTGAATCGGACCCATCAGCATTAATTTTAACCGTGCTCAAATACTTCATGGCAGGATTATAACTGCGTTCAATAAACGTTTCTTCTCGTTTTTTCTCCTTTCAGGATTTGCGAAGTCAAGTTCTAACAACCACAGGACTACTGATCTTGGTAAGAGACAAAATCTTTAATAATTAAAGAACATTTTGATGATTTCAAGACGCCCCATCAGCATTTTGTCTAGTCGTCGTAAAGTTAAAATTGTAACTCGGATTAGAACACAGTTTACAAGGATTCTTGTCTGGAAATTAAAAATGTAACTGTGACACTTTTAGATCATCAGTTTCATATATCCGCGTGATATAAGGACACCCATAATACGTTGAAACTATTTTGGTTCTTTAGGAGTGGACAGACGAAAGATTGAGGTGGCAGGAGGATAGAATTCCACTCAAAGACGTGGTCATTGAAGCTAAGAAACTATGGCGTCCAGAATTTGCTTCCATAAACGGGTAAGAGAAAGACAAAGAACGAAGAATATCTTCTTTCTCATCAAAGATACCAATTTTGGCGTCGATGGTACAATACTGTATCAAAATGAAAATAAAGCTAGCCTTAGTTTATGCTATGTTTCGTTTTTCGTTTTAAATAGCAGAACGTAGATTCGTGTTGATGAAAATATGTTGAAGCTCCTACAGATGGAGACAACATGTTCTTACAAAATTCAAATGCATCAAATATGAACATTTTTCATCAACAATGGCTGTCATGGTATATTCTTCCAGTGCTGATGGTATCTATGGTGACTACGGTCAGTTCAGGGCGATAATAGAGTCGAATGGGAAGATTCATTGGGAACCTGGGGGAATATTCAAAACAGTGTGTGAGATCGACATTACGTACTACCCTTTCGACGAGCAAAGCTGCAAGTAAGTTCATTTAGTTTCGTTGCTTATTAACCCGCCGCACTGAGTTGCACGAAGCTAATGTTTATTTCCAGTCGTGTGTGTCTGTCCACGAGAGGGAGTCCCTATACCGTGATGCAACGGAATGCATTGCAAAATGGGAAAGGACCCTAGTCTCCATCCCAGAAGGATCAACCAGGAAGGTGGCTCTGATCCAAGGCGATACCTGTCAAAATGAGGCCCCACTCTTTGTCTCCCCAGGTCACAATAGTTTTTGAGATTAGTATGGGGTGTGGACAGTTGGCCTTCGACTGAATGGCTTTCTTGCTTAATATGCTCGAGAATTAGGCCTAAATTAAGATGGAAATCCTGAGTATTAATTCTGAATTCAAAACGAAAGAAATAGTTATCCATAGGCCAATAATAAATTATTTCAGCTGACCAAAATGTCCTCAATCCGTGATAAGAAAAATGTTTTTAAACGGTTGAATTGTGTTTATTTAGATTGATATTTGGAGCTTGGAGCTACCACACCACGAAGATGAACCTGACTAATTCCGCCACAGTAGTTAATCTCGACTCATACGAAGAGAACGGGGAATGGGAGATCTACCGGACAGAATCTAAGAGAAACGTAAGTCTACAAGAATTTCAAAGGATGAGTAGAAGATGAAGACACCAATTGAAAAAAAAACGATGTGATAAAATAAAATGGCAAAGAACATTAAAATTAGAAGCCAGAAATATGTCAAAAAATTTAATTTAATAATTGAGAAAGTTTGTCAATAATGTAAGGTAGAAAGCTGCACAGTTAAAAAGATCATTTAAATATCAAGCCCATCTAAATTGCAAGTAAAATAGTTTCATTTCACACAATAGTTCTTCTGTGACTTCTGGTAAAATCGGAGAATATATTGAGTTTAATGCCATGAAATTTTGAACAAATATTTTGTAAATTTGATATAAGTACTTTTGAACTAAAATGCGGGTTAAAGACTATAACGATTGTTTTTGTTTTGCTTGTTTACTTGTATTTCGAAACTCTAGGAATTTTTCTTCGACTGTTGCCCGACAGAGAGATTCTCCAATGTGCAGTTCACAATATTTATGCGCAGAAGGTACCTTATTAATGAACATTGTTTTCTGTTCGAATTCAAGAATTTGTTTTGTAACTTTTGAAAATAATGCCATCGTAGTTGGGCTGTTCAGCAGGGAACTTTCGGCAAGAAAATAAGAATACAACATAAAACACATTGTCGTTGGCAAAATCTGCATAAAATAGGCTCAAGGAAATTTTAATTTCGAAAAAGAAAGGAAAAAGAAATTTGAGGAAAAAACTTCAATCATTGGGTATTTATTAAATGCTTGACTGCTCATTAAAGGTGGCTAATAAAGTTACATTTCAAGGATTTGAAGTTTGTTTCTATGTGTCTTTCCATGCAATGGCATAATTGCAGCTTAAATGACAATAAATTTCCATTGTAATCAGTTTCAAAAATGGGCATAATCATGATTAAACTGTCGAATTAAGCTGCATATTGTCAGATGTGGAATGTTTTGAAACATTATGAAATTCCAAATTGTTGAGGAAATTTAGATAATTTCTGTGGCAATTTGAGAACAATTTAATAATGTTTCTTTCTGTGATTGCGATGGGCTCGTCACATTGAGCGAAAGGAAATGAAAAGGCACCAGACTGACTTTGGCATACTGGCACATAAAACAAATCAGCTGATTGACCACTACTATATAAATAGACTATTATAAAATGACGTCTTGAACGTAATCCAAGTGCTGTCTCGTGACGTTGCAAAATGACGTCATGGCAGCATTCTGTGTGTAAACAAATTCCAACCAATGACTGCAGCCTTCTAAGTAGTAGGCTTACTTATCATAAGACTGCCAAATACTTGTCCCTAAACCCTCCATGACAGACAGCCATCTCAATCGCTAATGAGCCAGCAATAACAGCCAAAATGATTACCAAAATCTTGCGGGAAACACCAATCAATTATAAAGTTGAATCTTAAAGAGCAAATAAGATCTTTATTTCTTTCCCATTTTTCATGATCTTTTCCAAATATAACAACTCAGCAAGAAACGTGAAAAGTCGCATTCTAGTTTCCGTTTCACTCAGTGTGGATAGCTCCTAACAAGGAATTCACTTTCTTCTTTGTATTTAAGCAATGTTGCACTTACTTTAACTTTCAGGAATTTCACTTTGATTGTTGTCCCACAGAGAAGTTCTCAAATATTCAATTTGATCTTTTTCTCCGACGGAGGTAAAAAATAAACAAAACGATGAGTGTTGCCAATAACAACTTAGTGCACTGTCTCCATGACAAAGGCCCCTATAGTTTATTTGCTCTGTGGTATCACTAATTTACAGGGTGTTGAACAGCTCGGACTTTTGGCTGTAAGAAAGACATCAACATTAGTTTCCCAAAATAGTATGGAACAATAAAATCTCAATTAGTCCAAATATTTCAAACGAAAAAAAACTTGTTCGGTTCAAAATTCATTTGACAAAATAAGCCAGAAGAAATAAACTGTAGATATTTTGTTGTTTTCACGTTAAGCAAATCTGTGAGATATCTTTAGGAATTAAAAACAATACAAATATTACAGGTAATGGTTAAATTAAGCAATTTTTAGTCCAGTTTTAGATCTGTAAGATATGACAGAATTGCGTCTCGTGAATAGCCCAAGGCCACTGGAAAGTCCGAGCAAATCTAAATTCCCTGTTAAAATCCACTTGGGGTAATTTGAATATTTTGCTTTGAGATTAAGATTTGATTAAAAAAATACGAAATACATATTTGCAAAAATACGTCTGCCGTACTCATTCTATTCATTTATAGCTTGTCTCATTCTCATTTCACCAAACTCATGGCCATGTAAATTCACGCTTCAGTTGGTGTTGCCTCGTGTTTGACAAAAATGAACGACTATGACTTTGGTTGGGATTGACTTTAAAGGAAGGGTTTGCAAACTTGAGTTAACAAATATCAAGGAGAGACAAATCACTTCGGTGGCTCGTAAATTTGATACTTACTTGGATCTGGATCATCAAATGGTCATATCCTGAAATAATTATTTTTTTTCTAAATTAGCCAATATCTTTTGTTTTTACCAAAGTCTGTGTAACTTTACGGAACAATGGATACCATTCACCCAAAGTGAAGATGTATTTTCCTCGGACTTAAAGTGATAGCTTGCTTCCATCCGAAATAAGCTGTTGATTAACTGAGTTGATTTTTTTAAAAATTAAGAACAATTCTAATCAAACTTTCATGTAATTTGAATGAATGTTTTGGTTAATTTTGATCTATTAATCAATTTAAAGAATTTAAATGAGTGGAATTTATCAATTTAAAAAAATTTAAGATTGCACATCAAAAAAAAAAGACGAATAACTGAAGTGATAGATAATGAACAAATGTCCGCCAAAGTAAGAAGAAAAGTGTGTTGCTGTGTTTGTCTTGTTAACCTAGTCTTGTTATGGCTGCAAATGCCTGGCTATTTGGTGTTGTAAAGAAAACCAAGCATTTCTCAAAGCCACAAATGCATTACTTTGTTGCTGGTGCTACATTCTTGGGAAAAATTAAGAACCATTGAAACAAGTCAGTATTTAATAAAAACATGTTTTACATAAACCTTTCACACAAACATTTTAACATTCTGGAAATTAGAGGAAAACCAATGTATCTCGACGAAAGTTACGTAATCCGAAAGAAATGGAAAGAAATTAACACCAGTATAAAGTAGGCTTTGATGTGTAAATGAAACATACTTGTTAGACGAAGAAAGAATTGCCTTCGTCTTCAGTATCTAAGGAATTTTCTTTGTAAAGTAACAACCAATACGTTAGAATATTAAGTTACCGATAGGGTATGAAAAAATACTAGCAATATCTGTTTCTCCAGGGCAAATGATAATTAGATCCATTCCACTCTTTCGCCAAAGTTGAATGCAAAAATGCAAAGTTTGAAACACAAATTTACCATTTCACATCTTTTTTTAATGCAATTTCACTACAAGCCGGATTCCAATTCGGATTCTAGTTGTTTTTACCATTTTGTTTCCTTACTTACTAATTTCCAAATTTTCCTCCAAAAATTAAATGTTTATTGTGAACCAAAATTAAATTGACATTTGAGGAATATAGGCGGCCTTCCTATGGCAAAGTTTTCAAATTTCACTTTTCTGTGGTACATATGAAATATTTGAATCTAGATTAAGTTAAAAAATTCTCACCTGATCGATTAGTTGAAATTCTTAAATTTTGCCCACGACGAACCAGAAGGTAAATACAGTAAATACAAATGGAAATGCAGTCAGAACCTTAATTTGAATCCGACCTTAGTTCACGATGGTTTACCAATATCAAACCATGAGTTTGCATTGACTCCAAGCAAGTCAAATGTTTTAATATTTTTCATGTTATTTAAACTAGCATTAATGTGATGATGTTGTTCGTTTAAGGTACACATTTTACATCATGAACGTCATTTTGCCCAGTTTAATGACGTCAGTTCTCTTGTTGTCAATCTTCTTCTGCACTCCAGCGCAAAAGGTAACTTCTTCGTCAAATATTTTTCAACTATATTTTCACGCCCTTTTGAACAATGTTGAACAATGTTGTATGCGTACGAGAAACTAAAAGAAATTTTCTCAAGTGCAAAAGTGACTCCTTCTTAACTAGTCCTTCCTGTCTGGTCCTTCTTGGGGGAAAGCAGGAGTCAGTTCTATGGTCCGGACAGGGCTAGTTCAGGTTCAGGCTGGGGGAGCAGGTAATGTCCATGGTCCAGGTGGCAGAGATAGACCGATGCCATCTCCCAATGAACAGAATCACACACACGGGTGAAAACATTATCTTCCCTTGTACTGAATAATTGGTCAGTAATAACACTTTGTCTGTAACAGGTTTTTTTGAGCTTATCAACATTGGTGACCTGAAGGTGTGAATTATGAACCTCAAACATTAATTAAGGTTTAAAATGTCTGAAACTTCTGTTGTTCGCCTGTTAATTCTTTTATGCACGGCAAATCTTGATGCTTTGATTGCTTCAAAGATAGTAGATAAAGGGGTCCAGAGAATCTCCCAGTGACCTTCTTTTTCATTTTCTAGGGGAATATATGCGGAATAAATGTCAAATATATGGCCTCCAAACCTGCCACTGGTTTTACGTATTTATGTTTTGTCTCATTTTTTCTCACACACTGTTTCTCATCATTTCAGGTACAAATTGGGGTCGTCGTGCTGCTATCATTCCGTATTTTTCTCTTGAATGTTACAGACAGTATACCAAAAACCTCAGATCATATACCGCTGTTAGGTAAGCGTGTGTCAGTTGTACATTTATACACAGAGGAATCTAACTGGTAAACTTCCTGAAGGTTCATAACCATATGTAACTTTGCCATTCCATTCTCCTGTGCGACATGGCCTATATTTCAGTTGCAATTAAGAAACTCCAATTCTGTAGCAAATTTTCATTTTTTTCGCACAATGAAGGTTGACCGCAAGCAAGAATGGTATTTGTAAAGGTTTGGAAGACCGTCCAAAAAGTGCTCTACAAAAGAATATTTACAAAAAAACCCCACACATTTCAAATGTTTTTTTTTAATATTTCATTCTAAATCATCTCTGCAATGGGAACAGGTTTAAATTTGAGATTGCTCACAACCGGTTCATCTTACCCATTCTAGCAACGAGTCTACTCATCAGTATCAAATATAATATCACATGTCCATATACTTTCTTAATACAATATTCTGTGCGAAAATGGTCATTCCGGAGTTTCTTTGACAACATTGGGTAAAATTATCACTGCGAGTTTGATAGATTTAATATTCTTTCAAACAATTGATAATTCGTTGAAAACATATTCCCATCAACGCCTGTAGCCTACAGTAGGCCTACTTATCATAAAAGTGCCAAAGGCTTCCTTCCCTCCATCCTGTCCCAGTGACAAGGGTCTGATATATCGAGCCATCAGATGTGCAGCAATTTTGCTCCTTATGTCTTTGTAAATTTAACTATTTCTTCGCAGGTATCTATCTCACATGTACTATGGCAATCACCACACTCAGTATGGTCCTCACAGTGTTTGTTCTAAACCTTCATCACGTGACTGACAGACCAGTCCCTAAGTGGGCAAGAAAAGTTATTCTAGTGTACTTAGCAAGGCTGTTGTGCATGTGCGCTTATGAATCAAGACAGGAGAAAGAGGAAGCCGAAAAGGAGAAAAACAGATATAGAATTACGCCCAATAACCTCGGCAAAGCCATAGGTAATCAGTTGGGACTTTTAGCGAGTCTTAACGGAACGTTAGGGGTAAGTTCGAGTACAACCTCCAACCGAGATCACTATGGGCGACCCCGAGAGAGAGGATTCTCCTCGGCGGGGATATTCGCCGACAGACATTCAATGCATTATAGGAGCCAATATACATATGGACTTGACGATAAAAAAGCAAAAGATGACCCCAAGAAACAGGAAGAGGAATGGGGTCGGGAATGGCGTCGACTGGCGGAAGTCGTGGACAGACTATTTTTCTGGATATTCCTCTCTGCAATTGTGATAACGACTTTACTCTTGTTCCATCCGTTAACAAAAGCATATTTCTCGTTACTGGGAGACGAAGAGTTCCTAGGCAACAAAAAGGATGTCAAACCGCAGACGTAATAACGTCATCATAAGTTATGTTCAACATGGTGTCATAGACAACAGACAGAAGAGATGTGATTATCATATGGATGTATTACTAAGTGTATTTATATCAATGTATCTGTGTGTTCTACTCAGCAATTTTCAAGACACAACTTACATGAATGTAACTCTTTCTTGTTTAATAAAGTTTTGATTGTGACCGAAAGTCTTGGAGCTCCAATAAAAAGACGTTCAGGAAAGACGAAGAAACAGTGATCGATTCGTTTAAAGTTGTGAAAAAGTACAAAATATGCAGAAAAAATTCATGGAATTTGTATCTTAAAAGACATACAAGAATCAAAACGATGACTCTTGAAAGAATACAAAAATGTAGGATAAATTGAATGAATAAGGATGAGGATTAACTAAGCATTGTTCTAAACTATAGACAGTACCAATCAAATACTCAATTTGTATCTTAAAAGACATACAAGAATCAAAACGATGACTCTTGAAAGAATACAAAAATGTAGGATAAATTGAAT
>JBCAUG010034776.1:0-10117 GCA_038406175.1 Haplosyllis leylae | reverse complement strand
AAATGACCAGTTGAGGCCAAGGGGCTAGGTCACAACTGCCAACTCATTGTGTTCACTGACTACAATCTTCTGTTTAAGAGAGAGGACCAGGTTAAGATTTGCTTCATTGCACAACATGAATGGATAGCCCAGTGAGTGTGGTGTAAATTAGTTAATCAATGCTTTTGAGTGGATTCGTGGCTCCATTCACTCGCCAGGGCTTGTGAATTATTTGCCACGAATCCACTCAAAAGCATTGATTATCCAATACATAAATAACAAGTATGAATGTATTATCCGATTATCCGTTGATAGTACCCACGAGCACGAGCAGAATTTGTCAGAATTTAGTTATTTATCTATTTTAATAAACGACAATAAGGTATATTATTTCATTGTTGGATTGAGATCTTTTGAACAAAATTCACTAGTACAAAGGTTGACCCCAGTATACTATTATGTGAAAATTTTATTTCCTTCATGGTAGTTTTTACAATGAAAGAAGGGATCTTGAAATAATTGCAAAGGGGGTACCCTACGTAATTTTCGTCACTATATTTGTAATTTCTGGCCAATTTTACCCTGAAAAGTTGTGTTACTCTCATATTTTTGATAATACTTCCAGGTCCAGACCAGTGCAGAAGTGGCACATGCCACTTCTCCTGACACTTCTATTGAAATCCTTTGCTTATTGTCTTGTTGATTGCATTGTAATACAATGGAGTCCACGAGCAAGACAGCAGTGGGTTTTCCTTAAATCACACCTCCATGAATAGCGAAACGAGCCAAGAGTTTAGTCAAGTCTCATGTAGGCGCATTTTCCATTGCTTGTCCGTGTGGAGGTTTATGTAATTGCAGTTACCATCACTAATATGCACTCTCAGTTAACCTACCACACACACTCGGTTCTTTGACAATCATAAAATTGGGAATATTTGTATTAGAAAAAAAATTAGCAACCAAATGGTACCTCCACTGAGATTAAACTTGGGACCTATGCCATTCTGGTTTGATGCCCTTCTGACTGAACTAACCTGACATGTGCTAGTTAGAAGATCTTTAAACTGTCTTTTGTTCGTACACCCGATTCTTCGACTTAGATGATTTAGCTTAGCTTTAGCTTTAGCTTTAGCTTTAGTTAGTAGAACATGACTTCAAGGACCTTAAAGTCCCACACTTAGCTCAGTCAGGAAGGCACCAGACATGAATGTTAGAGGTCCCAGTTTCAATCTTCACTGAAGGTAATATTTTGATGCTATTTTGTTTTGCTTTCCCTGATATCAATTTTGCCAACATTGTCAATTTAGTCTAATGTCTAAAACCCCTACTTGGACAATAAGTAACCGATAGCTTCCTTGAGGGTCTAGGGAAACTTTGAAGTGAACGAGTGCCATCTAACGTTAAACTTTCTCCGAAGAGCTCCACACTAGACCGTATATGGTCATGCAGAAAAAGGCGTGTCTTGCATTGGCGGATCTAAGTGGGGGGTGGGGGGTACCAGGGATACATGCCCCTGGGTCTAATTTCTGTCATTTTCATTCAGTTTTCTGGGAAAATTTGGCCAAATAATAGGTTGGAGCCCCTATGTTGGGGGTTGGCGCCCCCCATCTGGGAAATCCTAGATCCACCACCGTCTTGAATGCCGCATGTCTATCGGATCCTACCTCCTGTAGTCTAATGTCACGAACCAGAGATTTAATTTTCAGAAATCGGTATTTTAACAAGTAATAAACATATTGTAACTTTGATGGAAATTTCACATTTATGATAAAATATATATTCTATGAACTAACCATTTAGCTCTTTTTAAAAAACATTGGCACCTTTCATCTATTCAGAGGAGGACATCTTATATCTTGATAATTTCCCCATACAAAACCTATTGTTTTGCACGGGAAGACCATCAGAAAGTGACACCTGCCACAAAAATTGGCATCTTTAGTGCACTGACCCAGGTGCACTGAAAGTGCACTTTTCTGAGAAATCTGAAAAAGATATAAGTGTGACACAACTTTTCAGGGTAAAATCAATCAAGAAACACATTGCAAGTGACGGCAATACCATGTTATGGCCTGAAACGTATGAATTTTAGTCATTTTTACCTAATGCTAAATCCGATCAGATTCTGCTTTTTGGAGCAGCTAAATCTAATCAGAATCTGCATTTTTGTGTTCCTCACTAAATTTGAACCACTAAATGAGGGGGAAATAGTAGGAATCTAAAGTCATCCTTTTGCACATAGACTGATAGGTATCCAGACAATATCCACAAAAAAATTCAGACAGAAATTCTAAGTATTAGTATGTATTCTGTGGGGTTGAAGTTGGCTCATATTCTGAAAAGAATGCATATGGTTAGGTGGCCAATCAAGCAATGCTGCCAGGAAGGCCTTGTTGGCTCGCTCCATGTGGCTCAGTGGCTCTCTGGTCTATTGTTTATTCTTTGCCCCAGTGACTTTCTGGACCATTTGCGTGTGCTCAAAAGGCAAATTTGCATATTCCGTCACCACAGACAATTAACCCCAAGTGCAAAGAAGGTTCCTATTGAGAATTGAACATTTCTGAGCAAAACTCAGTCCACAATAGAACAATAACTTAGGCCAAGGAAAGAGTTTCTTGTTCAACTTCAATCTTCCTATAGGGGTTCTCAAGGTGCCATTGCAAGAGTCGAGGAAAGATTAGGGCTATTTGGTTAATAAGTGATAAAGCTCTTGTGCAGTAGTGCTGGTGTTTTGTCTGCAATCTTGACTTTTGTCAGAAGGCTGACAAAGACACAAAACAATAAAATTGCTTTTTAAGCACATCCAATGTGGGAGTCTGAAATTATCTGTGAGGTCACCTTCTGTGACCATCTTTTTCTTGACCTATTTTTTTGGCCCACGGACATGCCCAGCCACTACCCCAGACTTCATGGGGATTATGTTGATATTTGAACAAGAAATGATGAGTCATGAAGACAAACAGCTAGTGTATGACGATAAGTTTATTGATAAGTAAACTACTAAGCATCGAGGTCTGTTTTACTGTAGATAATTTTGCACTGTTAATTTCATGTTTCATGTTTCTATTTTTATTTTTTCAAACATTTTTTTTACAACCGCTAAGTAGGGTAATTAGCATAGTATGTACGGTCAACTTCTGACCTTGATTGTCTGACTCTCTTATTGATAAATATTGTTTGCATGTAATACATTACAACCGTTTATAATGTGCAGAATGAGAGAGTAAATAAATTATAATTATTATTATAATAGAACAATAACTTAGGCCAAGGAAAGAGTTTCTTGTACAACTTTAATCTTCCTATAGGGGTTCTCAAGGTGCCATCGTTTTTTAAAACAGTTAAAAGATTCACTGATCATGTTTTATTTGGCCTAAAATAACTAATACGGAAAGTTGTCCAAACTGGTAAATATCCTTTTCTCTTACCCTCAATACAAACGGTAAGTTTTTTGGCCGACAAGTTCAGTCATTATGTCATATTATTATTTTGATACTCAAACCAAGCAGCCATAATAACCGATGATATATTAGCAACAAGTGGGAGATATTAGTATAAGCTACAAATAATTGTGCTGGTAACAGGAGATAAAACTCTTGACTCATAGATTTTCCAGTAGTTACATAAACGCGTTATCTCTGGAGACCGCAGTCATTTGTGTGATTACAACCGACAAGAGTTTCTGCCACAATTGCGTTTACGCAGCAGCGTTATCCTTCAACGGGAAAAGAGCAGCAGCCGCAATTAAGCAGTAAATTACTGAAAGAGCCGAGGAAAGATTAGGGCTATTTGGGTAATAAATGATAAAGCTCTTGTGCAGCAGTGCTGGTGTTTTGTCTGTAATCTTGACCTTTGTCAGAAAGCTAGCGATGCAGCAAAATAATAAAGTTCCTTTTTAAGCGGTTCCAAAAACTTTGGCAAGGCGGGAGTCTGAAAATCTCTGTTAGGCCGCCTGCTGTGACCATCTCTTTTTTGACCAACTTTTTTGGAGCAGAGACATGCCAGTATCGGATCCAGGATTTTTCAGACCGGGGGGCGCCAAAACCCAAGGTGGGGGTACCAACCTATTATTTTGCCAAAGTTTTCCCGAAATTGCATGAAAATGAAAGAAATTGGACCCAGAGGGAGGGGCGTGCGTCCCTATTGTCCCCTCCCACTTAGATCCGCCACTGCATGCCCAGTCCCTACCTCACCCCCACAGAAAAGCTCATCTCTGAATCCACTACTGGAAACATTACGTTTCAACAATCAAATGCACTTGTTTGCCATGGAACTTGAGCGGATTTTTTGGATGAATGAACTTGTTTAATTAAGAACTGTACTGTTCTAAATTTTCATATTTGCTACACCTGTAGTTGATTCTTTACCTTAGAAGAACATAAAAAGTTCTGTCAATGTTCATTTCTTTTGTGCTGTACTGCTGCCAATTCTAACATTTTCTAGTTTATAAATTCAGAAAATTAACATCGCAAATTTCAGAACAGATTCTTTCAAAGTTAGAAGCAAGTTGAGAACTTAGTGTCTCGAAATTGTACAAGTTGTGCGCTGTGATACATGAAAGAATTGTCTGGATAGAATACGACATACTACTCAATTAACAACTTGATTTTCTGGGAAAGAAAGTTGGTAAAATAAATGTGAGAACGGGTGTTGAGTTGAAAGAAGCATCTTGAGTCTACACTACCAAGTAATGAATAAGAGTCAGAGTATGTTGCAGGCTTTTTTACATTACGTTTTTCCTGATACCTAGCATATCTAATTCATTGTGCCAACAGCCCAGAGATACCAGCTATCTACCCATCCAGCAAAAGCTCTCACCACAACGAAAAAAAGCTTTTCCTACATCAAGCCGCATCAACCCTCAGCAATTGTTTACTAAACTTCGCCCTCATCTGAATGGATTTTTTCGGGTTGAGTTAGTGTTTGCGTTTGAAGTAGCGTTTGAGTTAGGCAATTTTCACTTTTCTTAAAAGTGACGATTTAGCAATCGTCATAATCAACATTTTTGGCACCAAAAATGTCAGTAGTGCTGACTGCTGAGTCTTCACTTTTTGGACAAGTGAAAAGTGACGATTGCTAACGCTACCTCAAACGCAAACGCAAACTCAAGCTGAACAAACACACTCATCTGCCAATGTATCATTATCTATGAGTGCGTAGATGGATATCTGAGGAGTTCGTAAACAAAAATACTGTCCTAGTCAAGTGAGTAACTCAGACGGATAAGGAGAAACGTCATTGTCTATGGGTTTGTTGCTCGGCAGAGCCGTTGCGGTTGTAGTGTGCAGCGTGCAGTCGGCAATGGCAGCTTGTAGTTGCGGGGCGAAGATGTCGTCGGCATCAAATGGAACCGAAGCTGTTACGGAAACTATGTCACCTTCAGCTAATAAGGGATTACTAAAGGCAATGACACTGCCTGATATTCACGTAGAACACGTGTCAAAAAGCTGCGACGGAACCACTACGTTACTCAATGGGGACGAAATGTCGTTAAGTTCTCATCTGGTGGACCTTCCTCACGAGGCCGCTATCTGTGCAAAAATTAACCACTTGGATTTTAAGGTAGATGCCAATACAACTTATGACAATCCGATTGAATTACCAGAGAGGTTTAAAAACAATGTCTCGACGAAAATAAATGTGGATAAATATGTACAGAATAAAATGGACGGCGGTTCATATTCCGACCTGACATGGTCGTCTTCTAGGAATATTAGCACTGACATGTCACGAGCAATATTGTGGATACATCATGAACTTGTAAGTGTCTGAATAATTGCCATAACAACAGCTAATTACACCATGCACGTATAATTACATAGTTTGCACTGTCAGAAGGAAGTTAATGTCTGTCGACACACAAAAAGCTGTATTGTATTGAAGGCAAAAAACCTCTTACAGATGAAAATTCATATTGCACATCAAACGTTTTTTGGGGTTTCTGATGCAGATGATTCTCTTTTGTAAACGCCTTCGCGCAATTCACTCAAAAACATTTGATACACTATACTTCAATACATTCTGCAGTAAGATGACATTTTAGTTGATTTTTATTTGTGTCTTGCAGGATGGAATGAAGGAGCAAGATAAAATATTGTTAAGACAGTTCTTGGATTTGCGGGCGGCTATTCGAAGTCTACGTGCAGAAGGAGGCAGATTACGAACGTTAAGTTACGGCGGGAGGGAGGAAAAAACGGAAACTCTCCGTCAACAATCTAACGGAAGTGACGCCAATGATGACGTCACTGTTGACGATGACGATGTGTTCACAACAGATGGTGCACCTTGTAACAACAGTTCATTGCACCCGCAATGTCGAATAGAGTTCAGGGGCAGAACAGTTTCATGCATCAGTCCGAGAGTGAAATATAACACACCAATTGCACCTTTTACCAAAAGCTGATACAGGAAATCTCAAGGAACTACACATTTAGCTTCTATTTTTGGTCTAAATTTATCCAATTTCTTCAGTTGCTTAGTGATATTTCAGTACAACAGGTGGGACTCTCCTCCGAGGTAAAATGTTTTGTGACGCGCAGGAATTGTAGCATTTCTTAAGTGAACGACTCAAAGTAAATTGTTGGATTTAGTTTATAAGATGTAACGTCCACTCAGACTCCAGTTCAAAGTAACTCAATCCAGGACTCGCTTTTATCATCGGGCATAATTGTTCGTGGAATAGTCAACGTTTAAAGGTTTAAGGGCCTATTCACACCGAGCGAAGTCGGAAGTAAAAGCGAAAAAAATCAAAGAAAAGTACAAAAGATCTTAGAACAGATTGACAGACATCAAAAAAAATTTTGGTTTCGCTTTCGCTTTCATTCGATGTGAAAGTGCCTTAAGATGTATCATCTACTCTTTATCCGGGAAGAATGGAAAAGTGTTGTACAAGTATCTGTCAACCAGGTACTCCCACATCAGGAAATTACGATTGCCAAACTACCTATTTTCTAAACCTGTTATCTGACTGTACAGTCAGATGTTTAGATCATAACACATTATGTCCTTGTTCTTGTAACTCTTAAGGCTCCTTCACGCTATGCGTTTTTTTCTGATTGCGATTGCGATTCCTCTTGTTGCAACAAGCGGGTGGTACAGGGCTCAATGGAAGTTTTCACACTGTGCGACTGCGACAACATCACCAGCTCCCATACAACCCATTATAAGCAAAACCAAATCGCAGTCGCAATCAGAAAAAAGAAACGCACAGTGTGAACGGGCCTTTACGTCATAAAAACGTAGAAACGTAGATGTATTAACCAGGTAGACGTTTTGCTTTTCTCGATTCAAAACCGCAGATGTGATAGTTGTGGCACCACCCACATTGAAGCAACGTAAATGTTCAATGTCTCTCGTGTAAATATTTACCCTGCAGCTCTTTGAAATTTACGAATTACATTTCCCTTTTCCTGAAAGATACTAATTTAATTAGGAGGCCACTGTTTTGGTTTTTATCCTGGTGTGCTTATTTGTACTCTGTTCAATGTGTAAGAAAGTAAGAAATTCAGTTTAAATACTGGTGTGGATTCTTGTGATTAACGCTGAAGGTTGAAAGAAGGAGTAGAAAAAGAATTTTGAAAAGAGACTTGCGCCATATAGATTGTGTTTCAAATCCTGTCACAGGGAAAGGTTAAGCTGTAAAGACTCGAGCTCAAAGAGGCATGTTCTATAGATACGCAGGAATTGTAGTATTTTTAAGTGAAAGACTCAAAATGAAAGGAAATAACCTTCTCACTGCTGTCAAATCTTCTTAGACAGCTCGCTGCCTCGCTGCTACAAACCTCTAATGGCTTATTCACACCGCGCGGAACCGGGAACGGGACCAGTACAATAGGAGACAATGTGTCCGGTTCCTGTCCCTGTCTCAGTGCAGTGTGAACAGTGCAACATAATACATAGAAACCCATTGTTCCCGTTTCCGGTTCCAGTCCCATTCCTGGTCCCGGTTTGGTGCAGTGTGAATGTGCCATAATTCAGGCATCACGACCTCTGTTTCACTCAGCATGAAACCTGTAGAATTAATCAAGTTTGTGTTTCAACCTATTGAGGAGCTTTGTGTGGTTTCTAAGATCTTTTCCGTTTCATTATATTCAGGTGTTTGGAGATAATCTAGAGATGTTGTTTGATTGTGCGTTTTGCAAGATACGGTAGATCAACAGGTAAACGTCGAATGCTCAGCCTACTGAGCCAACCTAGTGAAACTTGTAAGTCTGAAACTTTCAGGTCCAGGTCCTTACATAGTCACACGATATTGATTCTCACAATCTATTGATCCTGGCAAAACTATCCAAGTCCAAACAAGTGAAGTGGTGCATGAAGAAAAGCCAAATTAATGATATATACCCTAGCAAGTACATGCCAAGCAAACTCAGTAGGTTGAGCATCAGACTAGTGATCGTGAGATCAAGCACCACTGGAGGTAGCAAGTCACGAAACTCCAGTTGAAACATCCGAGTTCTAATGATCTCCTTCCTGCACAATCTAGATTTTTCTGAAAATCAGGAACCATCTAATTGCATGAAAAATAACGTCGTGATGTTAACATCACAGACTGACTCATTGCTAGTTCCATGATGTCACGACATCATCTCATTAGCATAAAATCTGGATTATTGCCTCTTAAGTTTGATACCAAAAATGTCAAATAGATGAAATAACTGACTCATGAAGTCAGCAATTAGCTTAAGCCTAAATTTTTGAAATAACGTCAGCAAGCAACTGGGCGATGTGGTGGTTGCAGCAGTCAGGAACCAAAGCAATAGACCTTTAACCATAGAGTATTTGTCATCTTCCTGAAGAACCTGCACCAAAGAGGTTTTATTTGAGGAATGCAATTTTCGTAGTAAAAAGTAACTATTTCCGGGTGGTAATTAGGTTGAGTGCTGATGTATCTTCTGTAGTGAGGATATTGCAAAAGAAATTTCTGACGCTTGGTTTTCACTTGGTTTCTGTTTTAGATTTTTCTTTTTCTGGTTAGATGGACAAGAAAGTCCTCCTGTGTGAACGCAAGAGGCATACCGCCCGCTGCATAGCAAGTGCTCGCTCTGATGCTCTGTCCTGGGGAGGGGGTACCCCCTCTCCTGTCCTGGTGGGGGTACCCCTTTCGGGGGACTGGGGTACCCCGCTAGAAAGGACATGAGACCAGAGACCAGAGAAAGAACCTGGGACTGGGATACCCCCCTTTGTGAACAGACACACATCTGTGAAAAAAGTACCTTCCCCATTCCTCCGGAATGTGGGTGGTAAAAATCTTGAAATGATTAGATTTCTTTTTACGAAATGAAAGGAAAGAGTGTCTTTGCCTTCAGAGAAATGGCTCTGTTCTTTCAATGAAATTCATGGTTTCCCTGAAAACATTCAAGCGTCTATGGGATTGAGAGACCTCCCACATGTAAGTCCTGACATTTAAACTTAATCCAAAGATTAATTCAAATAAATAAATTATTGATGTTGGTTTACTGAACATGAGAATAATGATAAAAGAAGAAGAAAACACATGCCTCAAGCAAGTTTTCGCAAAAATAATTAATTTTCCCCGGAATCTGTTTGCGTTCAATTTGATTGCATAGTGTAGATTTTTTCCTTGCTTGGAGTATCATTTTCATACATTTATTAGATCCCTAAAAGTGCGACAATTCATGTATCATGTGTTCCAATACTAGGAAATAACACATTTCTATCTAGTGTCTGAGTATTTATTCTGTTCGAACGATGATGACATGGTATTATAAATAATTCATGCTCAAAAAGTCCATTCTGTGAACACCACAGTATAATTAATCGAGTTTTCCCTGAATAGAGCAAAAGTTTCAATGAAGTCAGTGAATTCAGGGAATCTGAGAAATCACTGAAACATGAATTGGGCCCAATTTAAGGATCCTCTCTGTCAGCAGTGTCTTCCTGGTGCTGAGGTAGAGTGCTGGTCTCTTACACAGGATATAGCAGTTTCAAATCCTCTTTTTGCCAAAATATTTTTCTCTAGATTCTGTAGAATCTTTAGAATTGATTTAGGGAAAACTCGAATAGGCTAACCAGCGTACATTCGTTATTAAGATATAATGCACCCTGAGGGAACATCACAAATTTCGGACGTTTGCGCGTATCTCAATAATTTCTGACTTAATGTTAGTCAATGGGC
>JBCAUG010034765.1:0-10117 GCA_038406175.1 Haplosyllis leylae | reverse complement strand
TCAGTCCCGGGGGGTACTTGGTCCTGGGAGGGTACTCGGTCCCGGGGGGGGGGGGGGTACTCAGTCCCAGGGGGGTTACTCAGGCTGAGTACCCCCTGGAAAATTTTTTTTCAAATTTTTTTTCCAAATTTTTTTTTTTCAAATTTTTTTTTCAATTTTTTTTTTTTCAAAATTTTTTTTCCCCAATTTTTTTTTTTCAAACTTTTTTTGGGTTGAAATTTTTTTTGGGGGACTCAATTCCCTGGGGATAGGTCAGCTACGCAGCGGGCGGTATGCCTCTTGCGTTTACGCAGGAGGACCTTCTTGTGCTTTATACTTTCACACCATTTTTTTCTGCGGCACCTTAATCTTTTCGACACCATGTGTGAACAACTGCATAGGGAGGCATTCAACCCAATAATGTAAACTTTCAGGGTACGTGTGAATAACTCTTTCGTCAATCATTGTTTCAGCTGGTATCTGGGGAAATTCGCATTACTACCGGTTGTTCCAGACTGAGATTCTGGCTGGGACCAGTAACTCAGCAGGGGCAGGTGTTCCTGATATATCTGATAGCGGTACTTATAAGGTGAGTTTTTGTTACTACCATCACATATTTCGAGAAAAGCTATGAATCAATGGCAAAGTTGATCTTTGTCTGTGGTGAGGGTGGTCGCAGGACCTCTTCTGGGACCAGTACACAATCATTTTGTGGAGTCACTCATACTAGTTTTCTGTACTATGGCTGATGCCGTTGTTTTGGATAAAACCATCAGTTTTGCAGTGCCGTTCATAAGTCACCCTTAACTGTAAGTTTTAAATGTCTGCAGCTGAGTTGGAACATGATAATGTTCGGCAACTTTATGCTTCAACTGATGCAGTTCGAAAAGAGAACCGGTGGTGAGGTAAGTATTTTTTATTTGGTGTCTGGAGACAGACAGACAGACAGATTGGTCCTAAGGTTGTTGTCGTCCTTACAGTGTTAAGAAATAAACCCGCATGTTGACATTCAATGACAATTTCAAAAGGTAGTTGAGTTGTTGCTCAGTATCGCCAATATTTCTCCATCTTGCCAGGTTTGGAAAGAAATCCATACTGATGGTAACGGTGCAGCCAAAATTACACTGGAGCATTTTGCTATGTGGGTTGAAGAAACTGTGAATCTCACGGATTACGCCACAGCAATGAGAATGGCACAGGAATCGTAAGCCGAACGTCATACTATTTATATCTTTACTTATGCATCATTCACACTATATTATTTGTACAAATTTGAAAAAAAAACCAGAAGCATCCAGCAAGGGCACTGGTACAATTAGCTTATATTACATTGATCACTTTGATAACAACCGAATTTCTCATCCGCACCTATTCAATGAATGTTTATGCCTTGATCTGAACGGAATAGTCTCTGAAGGAATTTAGCAGTAAATAGCTATCTGAAGACGTTAACCCTTCAAGGCGCTACCCTCAACTAGCATTTCCAAATTCAAAGTCATTTTCAGCAGTTGTTTCTGGAGAATCGTTTATTTTTTTTCTTTTCCAGATCATCGTACACTAATAAGCTTGTCTTTAACTCAAACACAGACGTGACAAGAGAGGCGTTAAAGAACGAACCAGTTGAAAACCTGGTTATCCTGTACGGAGAACTGCTGATCGCAGACGGTAATAAAATTCACACAAAGAAAAAAAATTTGTGTTTTTATTGAACTCGTGCCTTCATGCCCCCCCTCGACCAAAATTTGTTCATTTTTAATTTTCATGCAGTTTTCGGAAAAAATTTGTCACAGAGTAGGTTGGCGCCCCACTTAGGGCGAAATCATGGATGCGCCACTCCAAGATGGTAAAAATCCACGCGGAATCTGTTTCGCAATGGCTTGCGGCCTGTCGTGTGTGCAAATATGATCCATTTATCTGAGAACATAAAACTTTAGCTTCGGCTTCATGTTATCGGGAAGCAAGATTCCCTAATATCCATAAAGAAGTCAAATGATGCGGCATCTTCCTAAGATCACAATTATCGTATCATTATATTGTTTTTACTGTTTTTATATTGTAGGTACACAACATGAAAGACTTGAGTTCACAACCACAAAACCCGATAACAAAAACAGAAAAGGTAAGGGATCCTGCTAAATATCCATGGAAACCTGCTCAATATGGAAACGTCACAACAACTTTCGAACAACTACAATCAAACCATTCGACTTTTTCACAAACACACAAAGCTGGCAATGTTTGTGTCTTTATGTATTAACAGTTTTCTTTTCTGTTTCCACCAATTGATGCTAGTAAATGTGAAATTAGAAATCATGGTACACGAGAATTACATTTTATGGATTAAATGTTATTGGATGAGTTGATTTTGAATGGTAAAGCTGCAATGTTGGCATCCTTGTATTGTGGAGAGTTTGAGAAAAAGTCTATTTGTCGAATTGATAACGTTTGATTGTGAATGGTCCTATTTCAGGCTACACTATGCCAGTCTTCTGTGAAAACAAGTCACCTTCCCCGATGGTTATGGACAAATGGAAACCAGTAAGCATCGATTGATACTGCAAACTTGTCATCAATACTGAAACTAAAATTAACAAGAAAGTCCTCCTGCGTGAACGCAAGAGTCATACTGCCCGCCGCGTAGCAAGTGCTCGCTAGCCTGTCCTAGCCCGGGGGGGGGGGTTACCCCATCCCTGGCCAACACTAGATTTTTAATTCGTGAAACAATGATGTCATTTCCTATTCCCGTTTGTTCACTTGTAAGTGCACCGGCTTGTGAGCTCCCTCCGCAGATTCATCCAAATGATTCTGTATCTGGGGTTACAAGGTCTAATTGAGCCCCAGAAAGAGCAAAGGGAATTGAGTAATAACCCCACCCTGTCCCTGTTTCTGTCCATTTGAGTTTGAGTTATTCCTCCACAGATCCACCCAACTGCATAAGACTACATCATGAGACTACTTGGCTCAAATTTATCTCTAGGACCAGCAGAGGGAATTACTAAAACGCGTGATGGGTGTTCATCATATCGGAGTAGTGACGGATGACTGGGAAGCATGTCACAAATTCTACGTCGACGTCATGGGAGGAAAACCGACAACCATCGGAGATGTCTACCAGATACCGCTCATGGAGTTCCAGGATGACATTTTTGATGCTGCGGAAATATCCATGCCTAACGATGCTTACGGTGTACCAGACTTCCAGAGTAAGAACAGTTCTCTTTACCTGTCCTACTGTGTGAAAATTTGTGCAGATAAGTTGGGCCCTTGACACCCTGGTTTTGAACTGTTTGGCCAATGGGTGAGGGATGGTTGGGTTTCAAAGCAAGAATGGATCCCCTGGCATGCATACTTTTTCACCTCTTCCCAGAGTCACCTCGGTTCGACAAAAATATATGAAAGACGAGGATTATTTCATGCAATATTAATGATACGACACCCGTATGACGGACGGGCCATGTTTCGTGATACAAATTAGAATACAACATATAATAAAATATGACATTGCATCGTTCTCTTGAACGTTGCAATACTGGCACGTAAAATGATGTCATGACAGCATTCTGTGCAAACAAATTTCTACCAATGACTGCAGCTTAATGGCTCGTTCACACTGCACGGAACCGGGACCGGGAACGGAACCGGGAAAAAATGGGTTTGTATATATTTATACAGAACTGTTCATACTGCACCAGGACCTGAAATGGGACCAGAGCCATTGTCTCCTATTGTGCGTGTTCCGTTCCCGGTCCCTGTCCCGGTCCCGGCTCCGTGCAGTGTGAACAAGCCATAAGTAGGCCTTATGTCCCTAAAATTGCAAGTAAAAGAAAAATGTGCGACATGTGTATTTCTCCAATCCTGCTGAAATAACTTAAAGTTCTTCTTGATGTTATTTTAACAGCTGAGGGCAGCAAGGTACGACAGAATGTGTCCTTCGTGGCCTTCGAGAACACATTCGTGGAGCCGAATTTCTTTTTTACTCAGGATAACGTTAACAACCCTCTGGTCAATTATCGATGGTAGGTCTTCTGCTGTCAAAGAGATTCTTTGAATAAGAGCCCATTTACATCCAGCGACAGCGATGCGTCTGCCATGTCATTCCCAATGGGTTGCAAAGCCATTTCCAAGTGACAGATAAATTTGATACTGGCATTGACGCTGATGCTTGGTGTAACAGTACAAGAATTCATTACATTTGATTTGGAAGCGATCTCGCAGTGGCATCGCAAACGCTGGATGTAAACGGGCCCTAAGCTTTGCTTTGCTCATATTTGGATCATAATAGATCTACACAGATAGAGACCTTCCGAGATTTTTTTCATCAAATTAAAACATCAATTGGATACTTAAAATAAGGAAATATCTGTGAAGTGCTAATTATTTATTATTATCATCATCATCTTGAACCACTAACAATGAACTGCTGGTTGGGTGCTCTGACCTCAATTACCATCAGCCAAACCAGCACATCGCAATGTTACAAACTATTCCAAGCCTTTGAAAGTAATAAATTTATCATTGGTTGCGGCTGATATCTGACTTAGGAAAAAGTCATTTGAAAGGAAAACTTCCATTAATTCAAACGGTTGCATATTGCAGGAACAGTCTCAGCCCTGCTTATGTGCGAACCGTCATTATGGGATTTGGAGTCAAAAATGGTAAAAACCTCAATGAAGTTGTGCAGAAAATAGAAGAGGAGAGCAAAGCAAAAGGCCTGAACAAAGTAAAAGCGAATAGGGCTGTGCCAGTCACGTCTGCCGACCAAAACGTGAGTATTTAATACTTTCTAATTTCAGAAAAAAAGGCGATTCGCATTTGAATAGTTCTTATCACTCCACAAGCCTATATTTTTGGATTGGCGTAAAATGAAAACAAATTAGAAATGTCTTAGTTCATGTAACCCAGACTAACTTTGTTTCATTATTGTGAGTAACTTTTACTTACATGTTCTTTACCCCAAGACGTTTTCCTTCTTATGAGAGTCAATTGAGCTCAACCGAACTGGTACTGTACGGTTTCAAATGTAGACGAAAAGTGAATCCATTTTAGTCTTAAGTCGTGAATGAATTTCACTTGCATTAGTGTTACTATTCCAGTGGCAATGAAAATAAATTTAGAGATCAAAACATCTTGTATTCCATATCTATGGATCTCATTAAGAATTGTACATCGCAGGTTCCACTCTCAGACTACAGCAAACCATTAACACAGGGTGATCTGGAGGGATATAACTACGTTCTGCTCAGAGGACCTTCACAGGAACCAATCTTCGTAAGTCTCAGTAAATTACTCAAGCACACTGAAGTGAAGGTTCACAGTAACCCTTGCGACAATTAAAAGCTCGTTCACACTGTGGCGTTAACGGCATAATTTCCCGTATTTGATGTCATCACGGGATAAGTTCTGTGGCGAATTGTGAACGCCAACAGCAATGGAAAAATTTGGTATCATGGCAACAGGTTGAGGTGTTCACATTGTGATAGCAATGGAAGGGAAAAATGTATTATTTTGCCGTTGCCATCGCCGTCGCCGTCGCAATAAGAACAAGCATTTGATGTTAATGATAGCGGTGTCGTTTTTAGATTGTGTCCTACGAAGGAAAAGCTCTGGCAGCACTCAAAGAAGCCATGATCCAATACAAAGCAAAGAGTGGACGATTCGACGAAACCAATCCCTGGAAACAGGATGGATTCAGGAGCTCGTATTGTGAACAATTAGCCTCGAAGAGCTCCACTATTACATACTCCAGTGTTTTAACAGCAATTATAGCCCTATGTTCCGTATGGACCCTTTTTAAATGAATCGAGTCAAATTTTTAAAATAAAATTTTTAATTTTTTTTGTTTTATGGCACCAAATTAAATTTTCAATAATTATAACAAGGTAGACATCAATGTTGATTAGCATTGCTGGAGAATACTGAAACATTAAAGAAAAGACAATCTTTGAAATAAACTGAAATTGCCAAAGACTCCTCTTTTGTAAGTGCTTTTTTATATTTAAAATAAAAAAGAATTAACATGCGACACAATTTGAATTTTCTCATTCATGTACATTTTATCATGAAGATGATATCATAGTGAAAGTACTACGAGAAAATGGGGTTAATTTCCCTACGTGTCTATATATAAAACAGGTCCAAGTTTTTAATTGATACCAATGCAAATATTCTATCCCATACTTCAGCTATAATTCGGCGGGGGTATTTTTCTCAGTCAGCGGTTGCATAAATCTTGAATCGTAGTGGTGTGCGCAAAACAAACATTGCTGATCACGATTCAAAAACAGTGCTCGCTTCAGAAATCGAATGTGTCGCAAACTGGAACACCGTTCGATCGACTCTTAATTTGATAATCCAACCATAGTTTATTTTCTTCAAAGAACTTCGATATGCAGAGCTTCGTTCATATACACGTTTCTTGTTTTCTTCCAGTGCCTGTTTTCAAAGATGTAACCTCTTTGAACACTCCTCCAATTTTAAGGGTTTAAATTTCTTTCACCACTACTATTCGGCATTAGTTTATCTTCTGGAATGTTGCAAGGTATGACCAGTTTATTTACTTCAAAGATGCGTAGCTTTTGGGGTGATGTCTTATCTTTCTTTTACTTTATTACTCACGCTAAAATGACAGAAATTATCAAGATATTTCTCAAGGAACTTAAAACTGGCCACCTGGCTGTGACAATATTCAATTCCAGAATACAAAATCCAAAATCTGTCAACTTTTTCAGCTCCAATCTAAATTTTGGACTTATTTTGTTTTTGACACTCTCAAACCTTTATGTCAAAGAATGATGACTGTGCGTGACGAAAATAGGCGTAACACTGGTGAAATAAGTGACGCAAAGAAAGTACCATTTCATTAGTGTAAATAGACAATTGACAAGACTTCAAGTTGCAAATAATGTACCCAGTACATACAAGGATTTAGTATTTAATGTGCTGGGTAATAGATAATGCCAGCAAAATGAAACAATCAATTTAACATTTATGTGACCGAGGGAAGGTAATGTTCTCAGAATTCTGTCCATCAGTTAGGGGGTCCCTATCCTACAATGCACTGAGATAGACAGGAAGGAGCCTCCAAGAAAGACTGGCCTGGAAGGACTGGTCAGGAAGGAGGGCCCACCTGGCCAAGGTTCAGAGAGGGGATCCCCCTCCAACCGAACAGGTGGAATAGGAATGGGGGGCTGTACTGTGTACTTATCCCATGATGCAATTTGACAAGAACCCCTGACCCAAGACATGACGGCATGGGGTCCCACTCTCTTCCTTCTCGACCAATGTATAATGGGATAGGTCCTCACCCTCCCAGGAAGGATCGGGTCAGGAAGCACCAGGACAGTAAGGACCATGACCTGGAAGGACTCAATCAGCCCCCGCAAGCCACTGCCCCCCCCCCCAATCCAAAGGAAGTATCAGGGGAATGACCATGGACAGACTAGACCCCCCCCTCACCCCGGAATAGGGAGCGCAGACAGTATGTCCACCACTGGAAGCATGCCAAAAGTAAACTAATTCTTCACCAATTTAGTGGACAACCTTCTGGGGCTACAGAGACGGGTTGGATCACTTGCATGGACGAGCCATAGTTACCACTACTTTTGTGTCTGAGTACCCACCAACTTCATTGAGAACAGAGCGAGCATATCCTGATGGTGATGTACCTGTCTGCATGCAGTAGCATACCGATATTCTCCCTGTGTGCATTCATTCTGTCATCACAAATTGTAAAGGAAATATTGCTTCATATTTAATTAAAATTTACTTTGTAAAGATCTAAGTTGGCCTTGATGCAGGACGTTTGTCATTCTCGGGTCAATACTTGGTCATGGATGGCTTCTCAAGATAAAATTTCCAGTTTGAGATGACTACAATGGTCACTTTTCCTTTTTGGAGGGCTTTGGGGTGGCGGTTGGGAACTTTTCATGATGACCAAAAAAAAAAAAAAAAAAGAAAAAAAACCACATCCATTTCCAGAAGCCTCATTTTGGCAGTCTTCCCCCAAAAATGGTCTTTAGGGGTACACCAAAGCCAAGGTGCGAACTAAAAAGCCACAGCGATACTGCGATTTACCTGGTAGTATTTTACTCGATTTCATCACCTCCAACACAAGTATTGATGGAACTCTGAAACCATCACAAAATGTTGGCTGTACAATCAAACGTACACCCATGGGATCCAAAATTGACATGTTTTAGTTTGATTTTACTTTGGATTACACTGATACGATCAAATAAAACTGATTCTATAGCCCTTTCTTATTGTAAAAGGTTAATAAAGTATGTGGAGGTAAGTGAATTATCTTGCATTATTTGCCCTCAATCTGGTTAATCCCATTAACAGCAACGTACAGTTAAGACAACTGAACCCCCTTCTTGTGAACACGTATTGATCACACCTAAATCATGCTGCTCCCCCTCCTACTGGGACCAATCAGCATTCCCCCATTACACACACACACTCCTCATTGGCTTATAATACCCCATCACATGATCCAAGTTTTTATTTTTGGACCAATCATATCTTTGTAAGCATGAGTGATATTCCTACTTGATCCGCTCTGGCCTATAGACATTGTGTGTGGTCCAATTGAAATGTAAGTGGTTGGAAACAGTCAGTGGGCCCAATTACCTTTCCTATAGTGAAAGGGCAGGCAAAAGCAATAGGGAGTCATGACACCCCTGCAGGTCCCTGTAAAACTATTTCTTGAGATACCCTTGATATGCCTATGGTTAGGTTGATCCTATATAAGCAGGGTGCACACCTTAGAAAGTAGGACCACCAGAGTAACCACCAGACTGTGAAGGTGCCATTAGCAAACAGCAGGAACTTCTCAAGTAACCAGGTAACCAGGAGCAGTGATTCCAACCTTATTCTGTTAGATCTGCTGAAAGGTATCTCAGAAGCACTTGTCAGAACTTCACTGCTCTCCTCATACTTAATCTGTTATGATGTTGTAATCTGAATACTGTAAAACTTCACAAGTGAATATAGATGTGCTTCACTGTAATTCACTTGAATCTCTATTTGGAGCTTGTAGTTACTGAAAGTTCTTGGGTTTGTGCTGTGTTTACTCCAGTTTAAAGTTTCAGTAAATGTGCAGTTTGATGAGCTTTCTGGACAATGCCAAGAGTAATGTGTTTGTGTTCATTGGACATGGCAGAGACCTACCACTGTATCATAGTGTGAACCCCCTCCAGTGGGTTGTGACTTCTGTATCTTCAGCAAGACACCTCTCAGCAGTCTTTTGGAGCTCCTCAATAAAGGCTGTACTGCAGCTATTTGTTTGTGCTCTTCACCAGTGCAAGCACTTCACCAGAGGTGCTAACTGCAGTTCCTGGTAGACACAGGTGACCCAGCACTTGCCACCCCCTCCAGCACTGCAGCCAACAAGAATTATCCATTTCACTAATAATTGGGTCCAGTGCACAAACAGAACACTCATGAACATCTGCTGTCACCTCCTGGGATGAGAAGCCTGATTGCTCCAGTGACTAACTGGAGGGTGTCGACTTAAAAGAATCAATAAATAGTAATACTGGTGACATTATCCTCACGTAAAATCAATAAAAAGTTGAAATAGGAAGACGATTCAGCCAATCATAATTTGTCAGTTGTCAACTTCAAGCACGCTGAGAAACTCAATTAATCTTAATTTAGAGGTACCATCTGATCTTAGAGTTAGGCCCGGTTTCAAAAATTCTGGCACAAACGTGAAAATATAAATGTACTAATTTCCACAATGGCGGATCGGTTTGGCCAAAATATTTGAGCCATTTCGTCAAAAAATCCCGAAAATAAGGAAATGTCTACTCTTAAGGTGGGACGCATATTTATCCTTCCTTGAAACCACCAATCAAGGCTGCACAAAATAAAATGAACACAGAAGCAACTAAAATATCAACTTCTCTATTGCTTTCTCGAAATCTCTAATAATATGTTAGTATGCATGACCTGCAACTAATCCATCTGTAACTTCAACACATACAGTATCACTAAGCATAAACTTGGATAAAAAGTAGTCTAAATTTCAAAGAAATCGCTCGTTCAAATGGCGCATACTGCACCGTCCCATTTACGGTGCAGCCATTCGCATACACATCTTGCACATCTAGGTTGAGAGCCCCACAGGGATCTA
>JBCAUG010034754.1:0-10117 GCA_038406175.1 Haplosyllis leylae | reverse complement strand
TATTTTACTAATATGCATTTTAATAAATAGTGACACAACAGCAACAATAATAAGAAGTTTTTAAATTATTTGAAATCATTTTAAAAAAAATAGCCCTGGATGCAATTACATCACGTTAACTGGCAACGTCAAAATGAAAATTTACGCAATTAGGTAGGGTGGCTCATATGTTATACAGAACTGTTCATACTGCACCAGGACCTGAAATGGGACAAAACTCATTGTCTCTTATTGTGCCAGTTCCATTCCCTGTCCCTATCCCGGTCCCGGTTCCGTGCAGTGTGAACGTGCCATAAGGTTGAGTATCGTGGGTCCTGGGAGTAGGGGCGTTCAAAGTTTTAGCGATGATTGCTAGTAATGCTTTATAATTTGACTGAGTCAAGATCAAGGCCAAGTAAAGCAGACAAGTAAGGCATTTATTGTTATTGTATTGAATTAACGGAGATAGCACAAAAAGCGGAGTAAAATGACATCAAATCACGCGTGACCTCTGTTCATTTAATTGAAGTAGATGGACAATTAAATATGTTCTCCACAAATCCTGTTGCTGACACTGATCATGGGGTATGAGGAACCGTATGTTTCAATGTGCAATACCAATCTGTGTGCAAACGAAGAATTTTTGTTTGACTAAGTACAAGGGAAGGTGTTGTCTGCCCACAGTGGGACAGTATTTTCCCTCCTTTTGGTAGGAAGGAGGCTCATCTTCCTGTCTCCCATCATAAAGGCAACAACAAGACTAAGGGTCTATTCACAGCGAGGGATAGCGTAAGCGAGAGTGGCATCTCGCTTGGAAAGGAACACATTGATGTCAATGGCACCATTCAGACCAAGTGATAGTGAGAGTGTTGCTGCTAGTGATGCCGCTACCAAAATGGGTCCAGAACCCATTTGATTTTTTTGCCACTGCCGCTGACGCTCACGCTATCGCTTGGACTGATTGAGACTATAAACAGGCACGGGTGACACGTGGTTGGTATGCCTGCTGCTGGAAGTCTTTCATGTTGATCTGTGCACTGTGAATTTGTGCGGAAGAAATGGCAAAAGGTCTAGGTGATGAAGAGGACGTCATCCTGATTAATTCGTTATCTTCTTTATTCACAGGAATTGAACCCGGATGTAGCGCTGCCCAATGAGAGGGTCAGAGTGGCGTCACGTGCAGAGAAGTCGGGAACGACGGAGATTCTCACGAGAGCTCTGAGTTCATTCAGTGCAGAGTGGAACATGACGTACGGTGTCTTCAACCAGGGTGAGTACAGTCTATTTCCACTCTATCCCTCATTACAGTCTATTTCCACTCTATCCCTCATTACAGTCTGTTTCCTTTCAATCCCTCAGTACAGTCTACTTCCACTCTATCCCTCATTACAGTCTACTTCCACTCTATCCCTCATTACAGTCTGTTTCCTTTCAATCCCTCATTACAGTCTACTTCCACTCTATCCCTCATTACAGTCTGTTTCCATTCAATCCTTCAGTATAGACGGCTTCCCTCAACCTTTCAATAGAGTCTACTTCGTTATAATTGGTTTCCACTGACATTGGAGAAAGTGACAAACACTTTCCACTGTAAATTTTGATTTTGACGCTGCAGGTTTGAACTCCAGCGGACATCCGGTCAAGTGGAACCCGGAAGTGGTGACGCTTTACGGGAAGCGGATCTACGGGATCACGGACGAAATCAAGGACAACCTGTGGACCATAGGTCACACCTCCCTCAACCTAGCACAGAGGCTCAACCTACCTACAGGTGAGTCCACCCAGCAAAGTAGCTCAACCTACCCACAGGTGAGTACACCCAGCAAAGAGCCTCAACCTATCCACAGATGAGTACAACCAGCAAAAAGACTCAACCTACCTACTGATGAGTACACCCAGCAAAGAGCTCAACCTATCCACAGATGAGTACATCCAACAAAGTGGCTCAACCTACTTACAGGTGAGTACACCCAGCAAAGAGCCTCAACCTATCCACAGGTGAGTACACCCAGCAAAGTGGCTCAACATACCCATGCGTGAGTACACCCAGCAAAGTGGCTCAACTCACAGATGAGTACATCCAACAAAGTGGCTCAACCTACTTACAGGTGAGTACACCCAGCAAAAAGACTCAACCTATCCACAGGTGGGTACATCCAGCTAAGTGGCTCAACCTGTTGTGAGTGATAAAAACATCAGCACATTCAACTTTTAATTATTTCTGTTTGGTTTCAAGTTTATTGTAACTGCACATGACTGGTACTGTAAAATCTTCTCCTTCCACCAGTTTCCAGAATAACAGCACCACATTTCATCAGATTTCTGGAATCTTCAGGGCACAACTTTTGTAATGTAGTACACAGGGTTTGATGATGTTTTCATCAGGTGATCGGCAAATTTTCTGCTTTTTCATCAGTTGTATTCAGAGCTTTAGAGATCTGTTTCAAATGAGCTTGCTGTTAGAGATTTTATATTTCTCCACACAAATTAAATCTTTGATCACTGTTGTCTAATTTAAGAAGAAAATCAGGTTGTGAGAGTTTCACCAGGTAGCTCATAGGGAATCCATGTGAATCCACAAACAGCCACAAATCTGTGAATAGCTATGAATCCATGAAAAAGCCATGAATCTGCCCTTTATTTGCCCCAAATCCCTGAATAGGGCCCTATTTCCTGAATACAGCCTTGAATAAAATATTCAAGGCCCTATTCAAGACTGTATTCAAGGTGTTCTATTGAGCCATGAATCATGAATAGCCTGCTAATCTGTGAATGAGCTGTAAATTCATGAATAGGTTATGAATATCTGAATAGATTACAAATCTATGCAAGTTTGAACAAAGTATTCAAGGTTCTATTCAGGCTGTATTCAAGATGCTCTATTTAAGGCTATATTCCACATTATATTCAAGACTCTGTGGAAAAAAAAGCAAGATTGTTGTTGACTTTAATCAAATTTAATTAAGCTGACAGTATCACACATCTGTTCACCACAGTGTCTGTCTTAGAAGTCACACCAGGTCTACTACCAGTGCTCCCTGTGAAGCACACACATCCTCTGGGATGAAGCTGCTGCTTCACTACGTTAAAGGTCTTAAAAAAATCAATACATGTAGACCAAAAACAGCTGACTATAACAACAACAAATATTGTTTCAAATTGATGGATTTTTAGGATCCTTGAATTGAATTCAACTGAAGGAATCATTTATCGCGAGCAATTAAACTTCCCAACAAGGCAAAACAAATTCATATCCTGTAATGGAGAATAGAAGAGATCTTTCTGTGTATCTTACAGCCACACTGATCAACAAGGCAGGGTATCGAGTCCAGGCCAGCATCCAGTCCCTGCGCGCCGCCATGGATTATTTCGCAGGGGACATGACGCAGCGTCTTACGAGCGTACTGGTCGACGCTGATGATCGTGACGCCTACCCCATCGCCGGTTACACCTACTTCATTGTGCGCATGTCTGGGATGACGAACTGTGATTCAGCTGTGGAACTCGTCAGGTGAGTAGTCACGTGATTGTTGCCTCGTTTGAGAATCGACTGATCGGCTGCGGAACATCTGGGAAACCTTGGTTGTAGGTAGTGGACTATAAGCTGATTTTGTTTTATCATGGGGTCATTTTAGGCGAACGCAACAACATAACTGAGTTTTTTCATGAGTAGCAAATCTGACAGATCTGTCAGATCTGACAGAAATTAAATATTTGTTTTAAGAATTATCACAATTAAAATTTCAAGAGTAATTTAATATTTCCAGTACTTGCTAGATTATGCGTACTTTATCAAATATATTAACACATATGGAGTAGAAATCTACTTCTAAATCTGTCAGACCTGCAATGAGTATCGTGAAAAACTAGATTGGCAACCATCTCTAACTGTTTGACCATCTCTAACTGTTTAACCATCTCTAACTGTTTCAACATCTCTATCTGTTTGACCATCTCCAACTGTTTAACCATCTCTAACTGTTTCACCGTCTCTAACTGTTTAACCATCTCTATCTGTTTAACTATCTCTAACTGTTCAACCATCTCTGTTTCGCCATCTCTAACTGTTTAACCATTTTTAACTGTTTAACCGTCTCTAACTGTTTAACCATCTCTGTTTTGCCATCTCTATCTGTTTAACCATCTCTAACTGTTTAACCATTTCTAACTGTTTAACCATTTCTAACTGTTCAACCATCTCTAACTGTTTGACCATCTCTAACTGTTTAACCATCTTTAACTGTTTAACCATTTCTAACTGTTTAACCATTTCTAACTGTTCAACCATCTTTAACTGTTTAACCATCTCTAACTGTTTAACCATCTCTGTTTAACCATCTCTGTTTCGCCATCTCCAACTGTTTAACCATCTCTAACTGTTTAACCATTTCTAACTATTTAACCATCTCTAACTGTTTAATAATCTCTAACTGTTTAATCGTATCTGACTATTTAACCGTATCTGACCGTCTCTCCGTTTATCTTACAGGTACGTGCGATGGTTTATGGAAACGGAGGAGCAGCACAGAGAAGCCGTCAAGATGGGCATGGTCGCCGTCAGTCCCTCCATCGCTCGGAGGATCACCGACCACGTCCTCAAGGTCAGTACCGTAAAACGTTTGAGGTCGGTTTACACGTAGCCTTTGCATTTGTTTCGCATTAAAAGATAAAGTACACAAAACGTTAATGTTGAAACAAACGCAAACGTTAAATGTAGAAGGACCTTTAGTAAGGGCTTGTTCACACGTAACGACACCGAATTGATTTTAAATTCGGCCCGATAAAGCTTTAACATTGTGTCAATGGTTCCGATGGTTCCAATGGTTCGGTCCGATTTAGCTAATTGCCATTAGCACAATGTTAAACTTTATCGGTCCGAATATCGGTGTCTGTATCTGTGTCGGTACGTGTGAATAAGCCTTAACATTTAAATTGTATATTGAGTATGCGATTGAAGTAAATATCTCAATTGTCTGACTTTCTTACCTTTCGCAGAAGATGACGTGTAACGGTAAAAACGTGTGGCGCCTCCTGGAGGACGAGATGAAGTGGGAGATCCGGGAACTTCAAACATGGCGACTTCCGGTGTCGATCATCGTTCCTCTCTGTGGAGGAATCATTATCTGTCTCACCCTCTACCTTATCCGCCAGAGGGTGCTGTACTTCAGGACGCTGAGTGGAACTGAGTGGGACATTGGGGCCGAGGAGCTCACATTCTATCCACCAGGTGGCGGCAATAAACTGGGTTCATTCAGGGTCAAACATGGCGATCTAGTGGACGACGACAATGAGAATAACAAGCAGGACATATTGCACATTGCTGCGTCTAGACACTGGCTCGGGAAGTGGAACGGACACAACATACACCTGCGTCCTATGTTCATTCGCGGCTTCCCGCCATCCTCTGCTCACATGAATAAAGATCTGCGTCGGACGCTGACGCTGCTCAAGAACGCTCACATCCACGACAATGTGCTCAGGTTTTATGGACTGACGTGTTACCAGGGCGACCATTTTACTGTGAATGAGTTTTGTAAGAAAGGGACACTGACCGATGTGCTCCAGGACGAAAAGTTCAACTTTAACCTGGAGTTCAAGTTGTCTCTCGGAATGGATGTCGCAAGTGGAATGGCGTTCCTTCACAGCCGTGGCGTCATTCACGTCAACCTCAAATCTTCCAACTGTCTCATCAATGAAAGGTATAGTCATCCTCACCTCAAATCTTCCACTTGTCTCATCAATGAGAGGTGAGTTACAGTTTCGAGTCTCTCCAATATGAAATCTTCCACTTGTCTCATCAATGAGAGGTGAGTTACAGTTTCGAGTCTCTCCAATCTCAAATCTTCCACCTGTCTCATCAATGAAAGGTATAATCACCCTAACCTCAAATCTTCCACCTGTCTCATCAATGAAAGGTAGAATCACCCTAACCTCATCTCTTTCACCTGTCTCATCAATGAAAGGTAGAGTCACCCTAACCTCAAATCTTCCACCTGGCTCATCAATGAAAGGTAGAGTCACCCTAACCTCAAATCTTCCACCTGTCTCATCAATGAAAGGTAGAGTCACCCTAACCTCAAATCTTCCACCTGTCTCATCAATGAAAGGTAGAGTCACTCTAACCTCAAATCTTCCACCTGTCTCATCAATGAAAGGTAGAGTCACTCTAACCTACAAATCCTCCACTTCTCTCATCAATGAGAGGTGAGCATGGCAGTCTCAAGTTATTGGAATTCTTTCTCACCAACTTTGCAACTTTAACTTCAGGTGACATCATGTTTTTGTATCTGTTTGGAAGGTGGGTGGTGAAAATAGCTGACTGGGAGCAGACAAAACTGTGTTCGGTAATACTCAACTCCAGGGTGATCGGCGAGAAATCTCGGTCACCACTTCCGCTGATGGAGCCAACAGACAAACAGAAGGACGAGATGGGCGATTTTGCTGAGGCATTTCAGCACTTCTGGACGGCGCCTGAAATACTCAATTCCAAGTTCACGGCTACACCAGCGCCACCTGGTGACGTATACAGCTTCGCAATCGTGCTGAACGAGATTTTCAGCCGCGAGGATCCGTACAGCGAGGCAACGGCCGAGATGGGCGCCCAAGGGGTGAGTACACTGAGAGGTACTGAGGGAGTGAGTATACTGAGAGGTACTGAGGGGGTGAGTACACTGAGAGGTACTGAGGGAGTGAGTATACTGAGAGGTACTGAGGGAGTGAGTACACTGAGAGGTACTGAGGGGGTGAGTATACTGAGAGGTACTGAGGGAGTGAGTACACTGAGAGGTGCTGAGGGAGTGAGTACACTGAGAGGTACTGAGGGGGTGAGTACACTGAGAGGTACTGAAGGAGTGAGTATACTGAGAGGTACTGAGGGGTGAGTACACTGAGAGGTGCTGAGGGAGTGAGTATACTGAGAGGTACTGAGGGGGTGAGTACACTGAGAGGTACTCAGGGAGTGAGTACACTGAGAGGTACTCAGGGAGTGAGTACACTGACTGATGGGTTATAATGGAGTTTAGTGCACTGAGGGATGGATAATCACAAGGTAAGCACACTGAAAGGTGCAAAGGGATTGAGTAAAGGGGGAGATGGGTGAGTGCAATGAGATGTTGATGATTGTGAGTATACTCAGGGGTGTTGAGAAGGAGTGTATGATGGGCGAGTACACTGAAGGGTGAGTACACTGAGAGGTACTGAGAGGGAGAGTACACTGAGGGATACTGAGAGGGTGAGTACACTGAGGGGTACTGAGAGGGTAAGTACACTGAGGGGTACTGAGAGGATGAGTACACTGAGGGATACTGAGAGGGTGGATACACTGAGGGACACTAATAGGTGAGTACACTAGTTGTTCAGTCCTTCCCCGTCAGGAACTGGTTTCTTTCATTTTCATACAGTTCTTGGGAACATTTTGGCAAAATAATAGGTTGACGCCACACTCTGGAAGCTGGTGCCCCCATCCGGCAAAATGTGGATCCGCTGCTGTTGACATTTAATTTGCTAACGTTTATTTCACTGGCAGTTTTTATCTGCTGAAAGTTATTTCAATGACATATATTTTACTGACGTTTATTCCACTGACGTTTATTTCATTGACGTTTATTTCGCTGACGTTTATTCCACTGACGTTTATTTCGCTGACGTTTATTCCACTGGGGTATATTTCTCTGACGTTTTTTTTTGCCGACGTTGCAGGTTTTGACGGCGATCAAGGCGATGGGTCTCAGGCCACAGATCCACCGCGATACCCCGCAGAGGATCCGTCAGGTGTTGGACATCAGCTGGTCTAACGATCCCCAAGAACGACCGTCCTTCGAGCAGGTGAGCTGATGTCCAGGTAGATGGGTTGGTGGGTGGGTGGGTGAGCAGGTGAGCTGACGTCCAGGTAGATGGGTTGGTGGGTGGCAGGTAGATGGGTTGGTGGGTGGGTGGGTGGGCAGGTGAGCTGACGTCCAGGTAGATGGGTTGGTGGGTGGGTGAGCAGGTGAACTGACATCTCGGTAGATGGGTTGGTGGGTGGGTGAGCAGGTGAGCTGACGTCCAGGTAGATGGGTGGATGGGTGGGTGGGCAGGTGAGCTGACGTCCAGGTAGATGGGTTGGTTGGTGGGTGGGTGAGCAGGTGAGCTGACGTCCAGGTAGATGGGTTGGTGGGTGGGTGAGCAGGCGAGCTGACGTCCAGGTAGACGGGTTGGTGGGTGGGTGGGTGGGCAGGTGAGCTGACATCCAGGTAACTGGGTTGGTGGGTGGTTGGTAGGGCACAGCAGGCACGACTAGCAATACTCCCCGACCTTCGTTTCCATGAACCAAAATTGCGGTTTTCAGAAAATTGACAATGCTGGCTGGCTTAAGGCCTGTTCGCACCGAGCGTCACAACGTAACATTGACGGGCGGCACCTTTGATCTTTTTGACGGGCACTGTGATGGGTAGAATGGGTTGCATAGCCATTTGCCCGTGAACGTAGCATTTTTTTACGTTGACGGTAATGTTGACGTTCGGTGTGAACGAGGCTTTATTCTCCAGAGACGGAGATCGGACGAAAACGTTTTGATACCGACACCTTTAACTTGAAGTAAGAACTTTGATGTTGGTATCCTAGGCAACACCAGCCATACAAAATTAATTATAAGGTGACTACTTTCGGACATTGCAACGACATTAAGGAAATAAAAACTTGTAGCTAAAAATCCAAAATTCATATCCGCTGGCGCTTTCTTTGAGTTTTGATTCCTCAAGAATTCGTAAAGAATTAAACCAGAAAGTACACATTGAAATTGGTTACACAGTATGCTTTTGCTGTTTGTTTTTTTTGCAAAAAATGTGCTTTGAGATTCGTAATAAATTACTTTGCAATCTGAAAGGTTGTCAGGGTGAAAAGTTTTCATCTAAAACTCTGAACTTTCAAACACTTTTAACCTGATTAGTTATATTTCCAAAGCATTAGACTTCTAATGACTTCTGACTATATTTTAACTACAAACTTTTCTCCTTCGAAAATACTTTTCAGCTTTGACTTCCTGAGCAAGTTTTAAAAGCTGAAAGAAAGTGTTCAAAACAAAGAGCATCACAAATCAGTTACAATTCAGGAATTGTTCAAAAGTGTTTAATTTCCAATCTGACTTTCCACATTTCATAAACTTGAACCTTGTTCTATGTTGTAGATAATAAAGATGTTGAAAACGGCTTCACCGACCAAAAAGAGCGCGTTGGACAGTATGTTGGAAACCATGGAGGAGTACACCCAACAACTGGAGAGTAAGGTTAGTATGCTGGAGACCACAGAGAAGTACACCCAACAACTGGAGACCAATCTCAGTATACTGGAGACCATGGAGGAGTACACCTAACAACTAGAGGGCAAGGTCAGTATGCTGGAGATCATGGAGAAATATATCCAACAACTGGAGAGTAAGGTCAGTATGCTGGAGACTGAGGAGGAGTACACAGAACTAGAGGGCAAGGTCAGTATGCTGGAGACCATGGAGAAATATACACAACAACTGGAGAGCAAGGTCAGTATGTTGAAGACCATGGAGGAATACACCAAACAACTGGAGACTAAGGTCAGTATGCTGGAGACTGAGGAGGAGTACACCCAACAACTGGAGAGCAAGGTCAGTATGTTGGAGACCATGGAGGAATACACCCAATAACTGGAGACCAAGGTCAGTATGTTGGAAACAATGGAGGAATATACCCAAAAACTGGAGAGTAAGGTCAGTATGCTGGAGACTGAGGGGGAGTACACCCAATAACTGGAGAGCAAGGTCAGTGTGTTGGAAACCATGGAGGAATACACCTAACAACTGGAGAGTAAGGTCAGTATGCTGGAGACTGAGGGGGAGTACACCCAACAACTGGAGAGCAAGGTCAGTATGCTGGAGACCATGGAGAAGTACACACAACAACTAGATGGCAAGGTCAGTATGCTGGAGACCATGGAGAAATATATCCAACAACTGGAGAGTAAGGTCAGTATGCTGGAGACCATGGAGGAGTACACACAACAACTAGAGGGCAAGGTCAGTATGCTGGAGACCATGGAGAAATATACACAACAACTGGAGAGCAAGGTCAGTGTGTTGGAAACCATGGAGGAATACACCTAACAACTGGAGAGTAAGGTCAGTATGCTG
>JBCAUG010034743.1:0-10117 GCA_038406175.1 Haplosyllis leylae | reverse complement strand
TGATGTTGTAGTTCTTAGGTTAATAAAGCCGTACGAGGGTGTACGGCCAGAGTCTAGGGGAGGGTGTCACGGTTAAATGAACAAGGTGCCCCCCCGTAACCTTTCTGTACTTAGCCGGCCAAGCCTCTCTCTTGCAAAGAGAGGGGAATAGCCGGTTATAGTTATTCAGGCCGCTATGGCTTCGCCATAGCCGCCATTCCCAGTCTGCACGTGCATGAGTAATGAATACTCATGCATGCGTGGCCGGCATCCAATCTGTGCCCACTCGGCCCCGCCCCCTCCCCCTCCCTTCCAAACGGTATAAATACTCGAACTCACGGAGTTCAAGGAGTTGAGTTGAGTTCAGTGAGGTTCACTCCGGATTTGGACTTAGGCTCGAATCCACTGTCCTGGCAACCCTAGCTTGTCAGTGCTTCGCCGACTCACCCCCTACCGGGGCACCTTGACCGGCTAACTGGGATACTGGCCTCTGGCTCTGCTGGAGCCCTCTGCATTCTAAATAGTAATCTATCTAGTAGTTATCCTTCAGTCGGGACTAGGCCCACCGCCAGGGCTGTAAACGAGATAGTAAGTTAGAGTCCGGCGCCCTAAGCGTGCAACGGTACGCCGGTGTATGCGATTAGATGAGACAAGGACCGCCGTTCGGAGGACTGGAGCATTGCCCGCCTCTTAAGTCGCGGCCAAGAGTACTACAGGCCGGTGGCATTCGCACCACCGGCACGAGAGGAAAGCAGAAACATCTTAGCCGACCACCCACTACGGAAAAACCGCGACATATATATAAAGAAATAGTGAATACATTGAGAATATTTTACAGTAGTAATTTGAAAAAGAGTAAATATATTTAAAATTCGTGTTAAAAGTGCTTTTTTCTGTGGTTTTACGTTTTTTTTTTTTTCTTTCACAGAATGGGCATATAAGACCTGCATTTTTAAAATCTGCTTCCCCAGATATTTTTAACACTAAAATTTCGCATTTCCAATGCCGCCAAAAAGCATTTTGTTAGTTAATATTTCCTCTGTTTTAGCAGGTGGCGAACAGCAGATGGTGGTGGATTTGGTTCATGTTTGGCATTTCTTGGTGGGGCTTTACAGCTGTGATGCTGCTGGCTGTAATGTGTGACATCAACAGGAAGAGGTCTCATGCAGGCAGGGTATACGCACTGTTGCTTGTGTGTGGCGTGGTTGGTCTACTTGTGTGTACTGGACAGTATGATAAGTTTCATGTAAGTACCTTAGAGCCTGATAAGTCAACCTATAAGGATCATGAATCATTGGTATATTCACACACTTACAATTGTTTGGGCAATTGTGAGCATGAATTCGTAGTTGTAGTGAAGGCTTTTACTGCTTTACTTCACATCAGCTGTTTGTAATGATGACTGAGATTGCAATATTGATTTTAAAAATTGTTGTCGTTCTTGCCACTACTTGGCACAAGTGGTACCCCCCCCCCCCCAACAGGCCAGAGCTAGACTGGGGGGGGGGTCACCTGGTCAAGTCAAGGTATCCCCTTCCTCCTGGGCTGTGAAGAGGACACGTCTAAAACAGTACCGCCCCCCGCACTACGTACGTGGTCGGTAAAAATAATGTCGATAACAGTCTATTGGCCAGCATTTATTTCAAATCACAGATATTTACATCTGCTTTTTAGGATTCTGTGGTGAAGCCTTTATTCATGGGTGCTTACGGATCTGAATCCTCAAAACTCCGGTTTGGTATCATGTTCGATGCAGGAAGTACCGGGAGTAGGATACATGCACTTAGGTTCAAAGAAATCAATGAAGGTATTTTTTGGGAGTATATTCTGGTCTGTACTATAACGATTTTGATTTCGCTTCCAAGTTGAATAAAATAAGAAAAGTTGCCTGAACAATTGCTAGATAAAACGAGCTGTTACAGAAATGTGAATGTAAAACCAGATTCAGTTAGAAAGAGCATCCCGTCATATCATGTGGATATTTTTGCTCCAAAATCATGCACAGTAATATTAACTTTTTCTAAGCGGGACCCAATGTAAATGTATTGCCCTTGTTCCAGGGCTGAGTGAAAGTTTATTAAACCTAGATCACTTTAGCAATTAAAAAAAAAAAAGATTAAGACATTCGGAAAAAATCTACATTTTCCCATAATGGCAGTGGTGGTGTCAACCCATTTCGAGTAGTTCACTTTAAACCTAACTTCTTTACTGTGAGTCGGTCAAAGTGTTCGCGAATTAACGAAGAAAATGTCGGAATTGGTCAACAAATCGTGAAAAAGCACGTGTTATTCGTGCTATGTGTTATAATATACAAAAAAAACACTTGGTAAGTTATTAAGACTTGGAATTGCCAGATGACTGCTATGGTCACTTTTGTGCAAGCAACGTTTTACAAATACACTGAAATTTAATGTTGGATGAACAGAAGATGAATCCGGTTACTGCGAAGAAAGTTGTGGTGAAGGTGACGATGATGAAGATGACGACGAAGACGACGATGGAAAAGGAAAATATATATCTAAGAAAAAATCCACCAAGAGAAAGAATTCCGGTAATTCGGAATGAATTTTGCACGACCAATTCGAAATAGTTAGAGTGGCTGACTGTTTGTATGAAGGCTAAGTTTCATGACACAAGTCTTCGCAATGCCGGCCTGGTTATTTGTGTGCTGATATCGCTCAATATGATAAAATACCCCTTGACGGGATTTTTCTCACGGAGTGCTTCACTGTCTTGAATTTTTTATGATATGTAATTCCGTCTGCATGGATTGATGTTAATTTTCTATCGTTTTTAAAAATGGATATTCCACAGAGAATGATTTTACTTTGTTTTACATGTATTTGTTGACTTCGCAAAAACCATTTTTTCTGTGGATGCAAGTGGGCACTGTAAAGCGATTATACGTGACCAAATTGTGCGAGGAGAGTGACTCGTTGTGTATAGTTTGAACCATATCAGGAGGCATTTGTATCTTTGGGTAAAATAGATGAGTTTGCACTCCATATCCATTAGCCCTGAGACGCGTATTTATTTTATCCCAAGGCTATTTCCTCCCCAGTATTTTTTGAGATCAATCAGATTCCCACTTGACCTGAAAAACATTGAAAACGACAATATACCTTGATTTTAATTTTAAAAATGGTCGCTCTGAATAGTCGAAACAGCTTAAAAAGACGACGTTACTTTGGTGCATTGCAGAACTCTGAATTTTTGGTTTATTAGTCGCGCCGCCTCTACGAGCGGAGCGACTTATCTGGTCACTATGGCGTCTGTACGTATGTAAGCTTGTTAGTGGATCCCCCCCCCTTCCTTGGGTAAAGGGAATTTGAGATAACACCAGATTTGGCTTGATGTATGTTTGGACTGAAATTTTTTTTCCATCTCATCATCTCATTCTTCATCTCACTCTTCATCTTATCATTTCAGAGAATCAACTGAAGCATCTGTTAGCCAAATTTTAAGCTTATGTTTTATATGCTTACATTTTCTAGGAAGTTATGGCCATTTTAACACTGACTTTTCAGTATATTTCTATATATTTTGCTATTTTAAATTTGGCCATAACTCCTGAAATATGCTAGATAAACATATAGTTAGACACATGGTTTAAAATTTCTTTCACATTTGGATTTAGCATTTCAAATTTTGTGAAAATTTCTGAAGTTTGAGTCGAGAGTTGAGTTTGAAGTTTAAAGTAAACCTTTTGGCCATGTCACAGAATTCACACCAGATTTGGCTTGACATGTGTTTGGACTGGTAAAAAATTTCGTCAAAAATTGGGTTAAAACTTAACCTTTCCCCTCCCCCTCCGTACATAACTATTTTACAGACTATTCATATTCATATCGCCGTGAACATAGATAACACGATCAAATAGACACACAAATTTTGAAGCGTCTCGAAACGTTTTGACAGTTTTATGGAAATGTTTTGATAAACATTTCCGTATCGTCTTTCCTATGTCCACATAATTAGAAATGTGTCAGAGTGATGTGTACATTAAATTTTTTGTCAGCGGTAGATGGGACTTTCCAACCCACTTTTACTTACGCCAAATCAAGAATCGACACATTATTGTTACCACCCGCGTACGTAGTACGACGGGAAGGTAATGTTTTTACAGGTGTCTGTCTGTCGGGGGGAGGGGGTCCCAGGTCCCTTCAGGGCTGGGGGGTACCCAGCTAGGACTGAAGGACTAGGGTACCGCTTCCCCAGTCCAGGACAGGGGTACCCCCTCTCTGCCCCCTCTCCCCAGCCAGGACTGAGGTACCCCCCCCCACCCCTACCCCTGCCACTCCCCTCACCCACTCCCCCTAGCAAGAACAGGTTGCGCCGCGGGCGGTATGCCTCCTGCGATTTGCCGCAGGAGGACTTTCCTGTTTTTTCTGAAGATGATCACTTTCCAGTGTGCTAATCGCTCTTCAGTCTGGACAAATGTTGAGGTAGATTCTCCTTTCAGATAAGCCACTGGTGTTTGATGATGAGTATTTTGAACAAGTGAAGCCTGGATTATCTTCGTACGCAGATAACCCTGTCGCGGTAAGGTTTCCCCTTTGCTCCAAACAGATATTTATGTAAAATATTGTCGTTTCTTGAAGAATTATGCTTGTCTCTTATTGGTGTTTATTGACCTTATTGACTTCAGGCTGCGAAGAGTTTGGAACCCTTACTGGAAAAAGCTAAGTTGTATATTCCGGTAAGATATTGGGATTCTACTCCTATTGCTTTAAAGGCCACAGCAGGACTTAGACTTTTGCCAGGAGATCAGGCAAATGCTATTTTAAATGAGGTTTGTGAAGTTCTGTGTTTTGTAATAAATGTGAAAATAGGAATCTGTAACTTATAGAAAATAGAAATGCCTTGCATAATTTCAGAACTGGGTTAAAAAATACATTGCAGTACATTGTTACTTTGGTTTTGACTTGACACTTTTTATTCAGCTCCGATGTTCGGATAAAACCTTGTATTTTTAGGTTAGGAAGCTTTTCAAGAGTTATCCGTTCATGGTCAGAGATAATAGTGTTTCCATCATGGAGGGAACAGATGAAGGTAAACCCTCGCTTGAGTTAAATACATTTAAATAAATATACAAATAAATTCTTTGCACCTGAAAAACAATATTGTATCCCAAATGTGGATTGTTTTGAGTTTAAGTATTAGTGAAATATTCTGTTAGTTCTCTTTGTGTGGTAAATTATTCTTATTTGCAGGGTTGTTTAGTTGGTTTACAGTCAACTATTACATTGGTGCCTTGGAAAATCCATCCAAGTCTTATCCTGTCATGGATCTTGGAGGAGGATCAACACAGATAACTTTTATTCCGTCCAACAAGGTAGTGTTATTTCATTCGGCACCATAAAAAAATTTAAGGGGCACCGACACCATTTTGGAATTAAAACGTTTATTTTTCATTCATTTATTATTTGTGGTCATATTAATGTCAGTAATGGACATATTTTAGATGATTATGTAAAAAGCTGTTTCTTTATGTATTTTTTCTCGAGTTTAATTTGAATCAGAGAGTTCCGTCAAATATGACAGGACGTTAGGCGAATCAATTTCAAAGAAAGTATTTTCACTTATTTTTTCCAAGCGACTAGAATTTTATTGACTGAATCCGTATATCTGATGAAGTTGTCGTCTTATATGTTTTAGGACACACTGATCTCTGCTCCGAAAAGCCACATAACGCAAATGAATGTATTTCAGGAGCCGTATAAAGTATACACACACAGGTAATTCCAAAAAGTCTTATTACCTGGAGGTAATGCAACTTTTGGAGCAAAAAATACAGATTCATGTACATTGATCTACTAAGGAAATAATATGTAAACGAAGCAAATAATATATGATTGCATAAGGAAGGTTTATGTGATAAAGAAAGTTTAAATGAAACATGTGATGTGCACTAAATTGACTTTAGAAATTAAATCTTTCAGTTACCTGGGACTAGGGCTAATGTCGGGTAGATTTCAAAGTATGGGCGGAAAAGAAGGTAAAGCAGAACTAACTGGAATTCTTAACATACCAAGAAGAATTAAGTAATTAAACAAACGTCTTGGGTTCAATGGAGATTATATTTTGTAGGAAGCTCAGAATCTAATCCGAACGTCCTCAGTTCGGTGTGTTTTCCTGCGGGATATGAGACAAAGTGGATTCATGGTGGAAAGGAATATAAAATACAGTAACTAAATAAACGAAACTACATATTTTACAATACATAGAATTCCTACTGGTACCTATTCGTGAAATGCATTCTTTGTTGGATGTGTTGAAACGTAAACGTATCAATTGCAGGGGTAAAGATCCTGGAGGATCTCGAGCTGATGCTTGTCAAGAAAGTGCCAAATCGTTGTTTTCCAATGTGTACAAACCAGAGGAAATTAAATCCAGGGAGTTCACGGTTATCTCATATTATTTCGACCGAGCTGAACAGGCGGGCCTTGTTCGTAAGTGAAGAGAAATAATAGTAACTCGATTATTTAAAGGATTCATACACGCACCAGCAACGAAAACACTTGGTAATTGAAATGCCTTATGCATACTGACGGTTTGCTTGTAAATAATATCAAAAGGCTGTAATGAAGCAAACCAATATCTGCATTCCCTTCAATTGTAGAATCAGTTGAAGGTGGTTTGGTAACTGTTCAAGACTATGCCAACGCAGCACAAAAAGGTTCGTAATGTCATTGCTCTTCATCATTCATCAAGTTAATGTTAAAAGAATACTTTGAAAATACATAGTACAACATATGTACGATAAATATTGGATTATTGTGCCTGCCAGTCCAATGAGAAATGTCCAGTTCATTTAATTGGGTTTTCCCGGGAATTTCAGCCTAAGAAATTTACTGATACTTCTTATCTTCACCAACGCAGTGTTCTAGATTTTGCGCTATAACTCGCAAACCAAATGAATAAAAGTTGACGTAATTTCAGCTTGCCAAGTGACAAATTTGAACAAGGAAAATGAGTTTTTATGCATGGACCTATCCTACATAAGTGCATTATTAAGCGAAGGTTTTGGTTTTCCAAAGGACACTCGGCTACATGTAAGATAAAATATATAGTTTTTTTTCTATGTTTATGTGTGTACAACCGGAGAAATTGTGCCTTAGTTATATTAAGCTTAAACGTTTACCCGTCAAATAAATTTCAGTTGGTAATACACCCGCCATCAAAGACTAACATCGCATTCATTTTTAACTTTCAGGTTAAGAAACGTATTAATGGGCAGGAAATTAGTTGGGCACTGGGAGCCATGTTTCAGGTGATGCCAGGAGGACGTGCGTCCAACAGAACACCTGGAAGGTGATGCAGGTTTCGTCATAGGCTAATTCATCCTTCATATTTCTTTTTGCGCCGGCTCTGCGAGTGTAACTTTGCTTTTTAGCCGCGCCGTCTCAGAGAGCGGAGCGACTTATCTGCTCACTATTTCAAAAATTCAAAAACCAAAATGTGTTTCAGGCTATTCTAAGCAACTTTGATTTTTGGAGTTTCCCCTCTCTATCTATATCTATCTTTCCATCTCTATTCCTCTTTATCTGCCTGTCTGTCTGACTGACTGATCGGATAGGTCACGACACAATGCTGTTAAGCATTCTTGTTGCTTGAGCTGGTATTTTTCACAAAAATTGCCCAGGAAGTGTATAAATTGCCCCAAATTACCAATTGTTTTAATTTTTAAGCACATGTCTTAACTCCATTATTTAAACGAGCTAGAACCATTTTGTGGGAATACAAGAAATACCTCGCATCAACATTACAAGACATATCGATCACAGTTTGCCATCCCTATGATTATTCTGGACCAGCCCTGGCTGATTGGCAGTGTGTTCAGGTCAGGTGGCTCATTGTTTTGGGTGGGGGGGGGGGGGGGGGGAAGGGGGTCAGCCCAAGTAACTGATTGTCCGGGGGCGGTTGAATCGGTGGCTCATGGCCTGGAATCGGGGTTGGGTGTGGTGGCTCATGGTCTGGTATGGGAGTCGGGTCAGGTGGCTCATGGCCTAGGGGGATCAGGTCAGGTGGCTCACGGTCTGGAGGGATCAGGTCAGGTCAGGTCATGGTCCAAGATTGGGTCAAGTAGCTCAAGTTTCAGATACCTGAAAACACTGCATTCTCGTACTACGTACGTGGTTGATTAAAAAATGTTTTGGAAAAGCTAGTACTCCCTAAAAACTGCATCTTTGGCATCCAAATTTGGTTGGCAGAAACTTCAGTTAATTCTGGGAAATGGAGTTTTGACCCGCAGGACACTACCAGTTAATTCGGGAAGTTGGTGAATGTCAAAAAGAATCATTTGCTCAAAATCACCTGAAACGCATTTTGGTTTTGGATTTTTTGAAATCCAGTGATTGGGTTAAGTCACAGAATCAGATGCAGCTCGACACAATGCTTACTAAGCATTCTTGTTTTTAAATGCGACGAAAAATTGATTGCAACTTGCAAATATGCGCATTTAAGAATCATCGTAAGTCGTAACAAAAGATTATGCTGTACAAAAATGTGAGTTGGTATGTAATGAAAAGGTGCTAGACATTTCTGACATAAGTCAATGAGCAAGCAATGATGTAATTATTTGTGTGTGTACTTGAATTATCCATACACTTTGAATGCCATGCACGGTCCACATTCGGAAAGCTAAGAGGTTTGAAGGCTGTAGTTCATCAGAAAAAGGCAAATGTCATAGAAAGGATAAATAAAATCCAAGGAAGTAAGTTATTCGAAGTTTAAAAGAATTATTTTTCAAATCTTTCAGTGTAAATGCAAATGTTACTTCACAAAATGGAACAAAACCGGTAACACTACTGACCGGACACAGCTTTATTAGTTGGTTGGAACGTTACTTCAAGTCCAAATACAGAGGAATAAAGCCAAACAAAATTTTTAATGTGACACATTTGACGGAAGTAAAATTGAAAGGGTACCCAGGTGAAGTAACAGTGGGATTTTTAACTGATAGAATGGACAAATTACCAAAAGCAGACGTGGTAGTTCTTGATATCGGTTGTAATGATGTTGATCAACCACGACAATCCAATGATCCAACTGTAGCAGCAAAAAATACCGCTGAAATAGCCAGAATCTTCTTGTCGAAGTACGGTGTTAAATATGTGATGGTGTGTAAAGCAACATATCGCGTGCCGCCAATACGAATGAGATATATAAGCATGAAAAAATATAACGAGAATATAAGGATATTTAATAAAATATTGGAAGAAGAAATTAGCAAAATTCGACGTGCTGGAATACACGAACACCGTGAAATGCTGGAGTTAGCAGACACAGACTGGACAGTGGATGGTCTACACCCAGAAGGATTGGGAATGATAAGATACGTACAGTCTATACGAAGGGCTGTGGTCAATGCACACCAAATTGTCTGAGATTACAATATGATGGATAGATCTGATACTTCGCATCACATTAAAAATTATGCAACTTCAAGCTGTGACTGAGACTAATCTAGAGTGTGTTTCGTAAGTGTTTGTGACGTAGATGATATTTTTCAATAACATTTTTTTTGTACATTGGCGCAAAATTATTTCCATTACCGAAAAACTGCGATGTTCAAAACAGCCTTTAACATCTTAGCTTTCTGAGTGTTTATTCACGGTATTTATTTAACTTTTGATGGATGATATCCACTCAAACTCAAAATACTTATTTATTTTGGATTACTTTGCTACTTTTGGATTTGTAAATAATAGAATTTTTCAGCGACAGTTCATTAATTAGAAAATTCGTACACCAGGTTGGCAGTGTCAAATTTGTCATCATTTATCCACGTGATACTGACAGAATTAGGGTTTCATTTTTTTCTGTAAAAAATTTTAGGGGCACATGATCATAACAAAGCTTTTTAAAAATTTAATTCTCGCACTTCTTTTCAAGAACATGTTGAAGATGCCGCAGCATGAATGAATTTCTAATGTTTAATGTCGCTTACCAAGACACCTGACTGCACAGTCCTCAGGAGATTGTTTCTTTAACAATTGTTCTCTAACCAGGGAGAACTGACAGCATCTTACGTGGTGCTAACATCCACAGAATGTGGATTTTGTTTGTCATTTTTGTTTGTTACCGCCCGCATCCGAAGGATGGGGGAAGGTAATAGTTTCACACGTGTTTGTCA
>JBCAUG010034732.1:0-10117 GCA_038406175.1 Haplosyllis leylae | reverse complement strand
GAGTACGGACAGGAAATCGTCTTGTGTTTTACAAGCGCTCTTAATTGACTGAAAGGTCAGGGAGATCACTACTTGGCATAACATTTGTAGTACTATAGGTAGTACCATTATCAGCAGTCAAGATGCCTGGCTGATCATAATTTTCAATCAAGTCCAGGATGTTTGCTTCAAAATAAGGTACTTGAGCTACATCGTGAGATAATTTCATGCAGATTTTTGGATATGTTAACAAATACATATTTCAGCAGTACATCAATCTCAGAGGGGTCCCTTCTCCATTTGAGAAATTCTGGATATGCTGCTAAGTTTCAATGTGACACAAAAACATTGTTTGAAAATAAAGAGTTTAATTAGCCTCTGGTTTCATAACCGTTGATCTGTACCAAAGTGTCATACAATCTTGGTTTTTAAAAAGTCTTAACACTATTAATTGCCATTGGCGAATTCAGGCTTGTGGCAAGGATATCAGTGGTGGAACTAAGGGATGCTGAGGACACCCCCTCTGGGTCTGAATTCTTTCATTTTCAAGTAGTTTTTGGGAAAAATTTGGCCAAATAATAGGTTAGTGCACCCACCTTGGAGGTTGGTGCCACCCCTGTCTGGGAAATCCTGGATCTGCCACTGAATATGTACCTCCCTTGGGTCTATTAGTGAAATCAAATGCCACTGCTGCAAATGGGTGTCACTCTACTGGGATATCTTGATCCACAGTAGATTACAGGCACTGGTTTATGGTAAATTTTAGGGACAGTACTACTAAACTGATAACAGCTATCTTTTTACTCATTTACATTCAGTGGTGAATTTGAAGGGTGGGGGACAGTGGCAGATCTAAGGGGGTGCTCCCAGCACATGCCCCCCCATACGGACCAAAATTTCTTTAATTTCATAGGATTTTTCAGAAAATGTTATTAATATATTGGGTTGGCACCCCTGGCCAGGGGTTGGCACCCCCTCCTGGGAGAAACTCTGGATCTGCCCCTGGGAACCCTTCCCCCCAATTTCAGCCCATCCCGTCTGAGAAAATTGGATCCACCACTGATACCAACAGCATTACAAGCACTAACTTGGATGGGTTGTAACAATATCATGAGTAGCAGGTCTGGTATTGTATCTTATTAATGGAAGTGGTGTTTTTCCCTCTGCCTATGCAAGGTATAAAAAGTGTGTGGAAAAATCCGCCAAAAGTAAAAGGAGTAAAATATAATTGCAGGAGCACATTTAAACCCCTTTCCCAAAAAAATATTCAACACATTAATTTTTACGCAGTCAGTATATTTCCATTTGGTGTATTGAAGGGGGCATCAGAGAGCACCCTCCTCCATCCCCCCCCAGGTCCATTTTTTTTTTTCATTTTCATGCAGTTTTTTTGGGTAAAATAATTCGATGACCAACTTCCGTATATGTCATTGATGATCAGCATTTTCATTACAGCTCAAATTGATGAATCGATTATATGATTTCAGTATTCACCCTACTCTGGGGGATTTCAAGTGATTCTCTGGATGACTTCCAGATTGTATGTTTGACTCCAAAAAATGAAGACTCTACGGTGCAGGTCCAACTTTCATGTCGTATGCCTTTGATGACTTATTTGAAACTCAAAAGGAAATGGGATTTTGGGCAAAAGCATGAAAAGCCTATTCATAATTCTTTTGTGGCATCACCACATCACTAATTGAACTCTGATGCACCTGAATGACTTCCCCGGGCTGAGCTTCCAGATTTCCCGCCAAATCAACGGAAATCACCGAGCATTGCCGAACACCTGGCCGGACGCTCTTGCTGACCTTTGACCTTGTTTTGATCCAGCAGCTTGTGGTGCCATTTCATGATCCCATATTTAGCAGAAATGTGAGCGCAAACAAAGTACATCCTAAAAACTTGAAGGTAAGCAACAAGTAGACACTGCATTCTCCATTGTGATTCATTTTCAGCAGATGTTGATGTGTTGTTTTGATGTGACAGCCTAATCAGACTGTTAAGCATAAAGAGAAACCTTACATTATCGCCCACGTCTTCACGAGGTGAAAACTGAGCATGAATCACCTGTTGTTTACACTCTTATTTACACCTAGATAAACAACGACACAGCTAGTAAACAGCAGTTTTTCGATCTACAAAGGGTTTATTTTGATGTGGTATTCTCTTGAATGCTTTTCAAAACTTGACAGGAGGGAAATTCAGGTGCTTTGTGCAAGGGATCATTTCGCGGGATTCGATCGCGTCTCGCGTCATGGGCTAGTGAGCACCCATTGTTCCCTTTGTGAATAGCTACTACTCTTTACTACGTAGGGAAAATCACTTCAGTTGAGAAATTTGAATTCGCAGGAAGCATTTCCACTGCTGAGAGAATGCAATTAGCAGAATTTGAAAAATATTAAAGCATAGATTTCGCAACCAAGAGCTGACAGTTGACGTATTGAATCTTCCAGGAAATTTAAAACTTAAGACACTGGCATCAGTCAATATGGAATTTGACAGAAGATCTGCATTTTTCATCGTGAATTCTAGGATAACAGGCAGGTTTTACACCATTAATACAAACTACAGACCATGCGATGTATTTTGATGCGAAATTAGTTGTATTTACCTAATTCTTGAGTGTATTTAAACTTGGGACAGTCACATGGTGAGTGATCAGTTGAACTCAAGTGTCTGTGACTTTTTCGTGCAGATGACGTGCATGCATTTCTCTTTGTTTCCAATCTTTGCATGATGCAGAGTTCATAACTCTTTGTTGTTAAGGATCCAATGGCAATGGTTGTGCAAGGAACCGGTTGGTAGTTTTAATTTAAATTAGCTATTTTTATAAAGTGTACTTTCGATCTTTCTGCTGTTTGGATTTCGCTAATTCGTAGTACAGTACACAAGTGATTTCTCTTTAATTAAAATAACTCAGTTGACAAGTAGAAGATAATCTTTTGTAAATGAAGGTCATCGAAAGAAGAAGCTAACATTGCTGCTCATCTACTTGTCAACTGGTTTTTGTGGTTTCCATTGTCTGTATGATACAAAGTTGGGCGGACTGGTGGTTAGAATAAGTTCAAGTGGGCTTCTTTTTCAGTCTGATAAGAGCAAATTTCCAGCAGGTGCATCTTGAATTTAGATTTGCTAGATCCTCCAATCAGAGGTTGCTGTGTGGCTGAAAAAAAGGAGAGCAGAGAGAGGGAAAAGTTTGGCATTCGCTGCGGTTTATCAATCTTTGGAGATTTGAGATGTGGATTACAATTTTAACTTTGTTATCATTGATCTTATTGAGCAGGAAACAGGTGACAAGGTGAACAAGTTGACAGATCAAAGATCGAGTACGGACAGGAAATCGTCTTGTGTTTTACAAGCGCTCTTAATTGACTGAAAGGTCAGGGAGATCACTACTTGGCGTAACATTTGTAGTACTATGGTAGTACCGCTATCAGCAGTCAAGATGCCTGGCTGATCATAATTTTCAATCAAGTCCAGGATGTTTGCTTCAGAATAAGGTACTTGAACTGCATCGTGAGATAACTGGACCATTCAATCTTCTAAAGAGGATACACTTTAAAATGTGAACAACTTTTTGTATGAAATACCAAGGCATCTGCACTGTCCCTTTTTGCCCAGGTACGCTAAAGTTATCGATCAAAATCCTCCTGAGAGATCGGTGAATTTTGTTTGCTCAACTTTTTACATTATCGTTAATTTATGATTGAAGCAAATCATGAAGTGGCAGAAGGTGTGGCAATGGGCTCTTGGCTCCTCTTTCCCGAATCTTAGCTTCCTACTTGGGAATAAAGTTAGTTGAAAGCCCATGATTATCAGTTAATTCCCTGGGAGTCCTTTTGGAACTCGGAACAACCCAAATTTAGAACACGTTCCAAAAGATAAGAAGATAGGCTAATTGGGAATTTTTGAAGAGATGAAAATATAGTCTATTTTAAAGAACCACTTATTTTGAAGAAAGAAATGTTTGTCATGTGGAATTACCAGGTTTGAGTTAATTTTAATTATTTTGTACATACATCGTAAAGTATACTCGTGCGGGGTGTCAGTCAATTCTTCTGTGGTTATAAAATTCGCACAGGTGTATTTTTTTGCCATGCCATGCCTGGTGATGTCGTATCTATAAAAAGAAAGAGGCACACAATTTGCAACCGCAAAGATGCAAGTGATCTTCTCCATCCTTTGACATGGATTCTATGCGTTGAGAAAATAAAGGTAAACCACTGTCTGAACCGCAATGTCTACTGTTTTCAGAGGAAGTTGAAATGAGCCTGTAAAGCAGGATTTGAATTTTTAGCCGACGGCAAACCATAAGGGTCGAGAGGGGATCGGGTTATACAAAGTCTGTGGCAGACTGAGGGAGGGGTGTGTGCAATGGGGTGTGGAGGGATGATTCACAATGTGCATGTATGTGCTTTGCTGTGTGTGCACATTGAGGCGTGCGACAATGCCGTTTGAATTTTTTTCTAAGTGCGTAGTTTCTGGCTGGGCATCTGATGTTGCTTGAGGAATGCCTAAAAAGAAAGTGATTGTTGCTTATCAATAGCAAGAAGTTTGAGAACAAGGATGAAACTCCCAGTTAGATTAGGTTCTTGGAATTTTTTCCTGAAGATTACCTTTATGTTCACAAGTTTACTGCAGATAACTATGTGTGATCAAATAGACCCACGTTAAACTGCCTGCAAAATTTTAGGTGATGTGATCAGTTTTGAAAATTCGGGTGTCTTTGCGTATATTCAATCTGTATGTCGCTTTGAGAATGCCGTTTCTTGCAAATTACGATGGGTTTGGGTGGGGGTTAAAAATGACTTTTTTCAAGTCCGTATTTTGGGATAAAGTAAAAACGGATGGATCACACCCAAACTAGAAAGTTGCAGAACAAGTTTTCTCAAGTCTGGACAAAAGTAAAAGTTGTCATCGTTATATTGAGACATATAAAACCTTCTTGTACATATTTGAATATTTTTGAATAGACACAAAGGTGCGTCGGGAGCTGGTTTATACTATGATCTTGCAGTATTAACCGAGTTATGGATTTTGACCCAACGCCACGCAATGTTATGTACAGAACGGTCGAGTAAAGCGATCCGACGCCTGTTTACATTAACCTGGCTCTGCGCAAGTAAACAAGCTCGGATGCAAGGAACGGTCGCGACTGTAGTTGTGGCTTTTTCAGGTAACTTTACATAATCAAAATAAAGATGAACTTTCGACACTTGACTCGGATGACACACCTTTATTGGTTCTGTGGATCCGGGGTTACTTTTGGTGGGAGAAGTTGATATAAGTCACAGACTAGTTCTGTCTGGGTAAGAACCTGTTTTTAGCAACGGTCAGTCTCCAGGGGACGAAGAGTCAGGTGAAAGAACTGAGAGATGACCGTAAAAAGAGGGGCTTCACGATCATATAACGAAGTGAACGAAAGTACACAGACTTAACACTTTTGATAGATGTAGTGTCACTGCAGGGATTTCGTTGACACTCGTTTGCTCGTTCACAAATCTTGCAACAATTTTTTGAGTACAATTGTTATCACTTTTTTTTGCTCCATAATTAACTGGAAGTTTCATTCCTTGAAGGTGAATCAGTTGATTTTAGTGTAAACAAGTGGATGTCTGAAGTCACTCGTCCACTTGACGCTGAAATTCCTTAATGAAACGCATGTCACTGTTTGTGATATGTTTTTATTTTTTTATAAGAATCGTTCATGGTACATACCGAGTGTCACTAGTGAAATTATTGCGAGTGAATATATGGCAACATTTTGTCATGTTGGCGCCCAATTATCTGATGAATCATTATTATTGTGGAAAATGCGAGTGGAATAGAGATAAAGAGCCGTGTTTACCATACCTGAGTGTGGAATAAAGAGATTAGTCGTTAAAATAGTCCGCGCGATCTTGGAGTAATCTCTATTGACTGGGGGCGTTTCCCCGTTGGAAGGTTGGGAGGGGAATTCGTTGGGGGGGGGGGGGGATAAATATACACTTTACGGCAGGTGACGGAAGGACAGGTGTCCCAGCCCAGGCATGACTACCGACCTCATCATGCTCCCCTGACTTACCTGATCCAACCCTGGGACGTACAGCAGCCTGACGCCGCCACGAGCCCCTATCGTGCCGTATCACCTGTTGTGTGCTGGGCGAAGGAGTATTTTCTGCGGTGGCTTTAAATCATGTTTCCTCAGTCTGGATAAACGTGACATTTTTGTTGTCTCTAATAAATAGGCTACGAAGCCATCGCACCAGATTTCTTCACGTTTGAGTTACTTGTAGAAAATCGGTACTTGGATCAAAGGAAACAATTTTTGATTCGCAATTTTTCATGAAAATGAGTCGGCAAAGAAGTAAGGCCTAAGGGAACATGTCGAAGGGTACATTGTAGTGTTCCCTGCATGTAGCATTGGGAAGGAAGCCCGCATTGAAATGAAGTACCCAGTATCTATCTAATACATTGATGGCTCATTTTATTGAACAACAGCATGTTTGATGTATTTCACTCACATAGTCCTTTCAGATCTACATACATTTTAAACGATATACCGTGTCACGTATGCATGTCCAGCACGGACGTTGATTGATGGATATGTTTTTGATGAAAGTGCAATGCGTACCTGTAATGTGAAGGTAGTTTGTATGATAAACACACGTGAAGCAACGGTGATCGTATTCCCTGCCCTATGTTTATCACTTTCGAATAAGTCGTTGGGAATCGCCCTTTTTGTTGATGCGGCCTGATGAGGTGGTTGATGATGATGACCTTTGATGATTCAAAATGCACGAGTGCGTGTAGTGTGTGTGCATTGAACACATGGTATAAGGCGGGAACAGAACAATGTCAAAATCCTCATTGTCCAACCGTTTTGAAATTAAAATCAATTTCATTTACAAAACGGAGGGTTGTCGTCTGCTTTCGAATTGCAATGCAATTATTGTTGTCCCCTCGCAATTGAACATAGATCCTCAATGGATCCTTGAGGCCCCCAATTGCAGCAAATTAGGACGAACTGCATTGTGTTAGATTATCCTTTAATTTGACCAAATTTGGGTAAATTTTTGTGTTTATTGTTGAGTAGGTATTTTTGGAAGGACAATACTTATTATGCAAGTGATCTAAGTTTTTTTGAGTGACCCCATTGCGGATAAGTGATAAATAGTCGCTAGTCTGGAACTTAACGAGATCGCTTTGCACAGAAGGGGTAATTTACCCCCAGCGGTTAGCACTGAATTGGTCAGGATCAATCAATTTGAAATCTTGAAAGGAAGAAGAGAATGCTTAAAATATTTTTGTAACCGCCAATGTATCACTTTGTTCGGGAGGGATCTATCAAATTCGAAATCTGAAAGGGAAGAAAGAAAAGATGGATGTCATAAATATATTAGGAATTTATCAGCATTAGGACCTGTAGGGATAGTTAAAACGGGTTGGTATTGTACAAAGCGCGCACCTGTATGTTCGTCGTAACGGAGCACTGATTTCTGACACGGGCGTATTCAGCATACATACGTACCTCATTCTGAGAGGATCATCGGATGTTAAAGTTAGACACGCGAGGTACGCTTTAATGAAAATCCCTAACAAAACACAAAGTAACGTTACATTGAAAAAGGTTAGGTTTTTTCCACAATGGTTGGTGGTGTTGTGATCGGGGAAAATTGGCTCAAAATTACAGCATCCTCTGTCAGACAGTGGCATCGTACCGTAAAAACTTGCGTGCGAATTCAACTTTGTTAATTGTTCGGAAGACTTGGGGAGAATGACACCCGAATTTGTTCCAACAGTATTTGTCCTGTTTTCACCGTCTTTGTGAGGTACCACAAAAGGTGGGTAAAGGGGTATATTTATTTGTTGGTTGAATCCTATAGATCTTGGGAAATTGTGGCAGGTGTCACTTGAATTGGAGACAGTTTGTTGCTATTTACCGACCACAGAACGTGAAAAGACGAGAAAATCGACAAATAATTCTCACATGGCGAACAATGCCGTGGTGTACAAAAAGAGTGAAAAATAATTTCTGAAGACATGTGTCCTCAACATGGTTGTAAGACATGGGAGAATTCGGGTATCCAGTAGAACGACATTCCCGAACTTTCTTTAAGGCACGTTCACAGTGCGCAATAGCTAATGCGAAAGAAACATAACTATTTACGGAGATTTTTCCTAACAATGTGAATGTGTTATTCACAATGTTTGGTAGTAATATCAAAAATTATTTTAAAATTTCGCTTTCGCTTTCCTTCAGTGTGAATTGGAATAGTACTTGTTTTAAAATTATTTTGTCTTTGGTTCCTGATGAAAAGCAATTAAAACAATAATCCTAAATTAGCCTCAATATTGAATCAAGAAGAACAACGATATTTCGTAGTATTGTCATAGTATCTTTGATTCAATTTTAAAATTAATACTCATGTTTTTATTCTCAATTTCAGCCATGCGCTATGGACTCTGACTCTGCCGCTAAAATTTCGCAGATCCTCCAGTTAACTGTTATGAAGATATGTCAGTCCGTAGTTAATTACACAGACCAGCTAGCTGTACAGGTACGTGTGTCAAACAAGAGCCATTAACACTGCACAAAGGTAAACTTCGAAAGTAACCTTGCTAAAATATTTACGTAAACTTCGTGTGTCCGTGACTCGGTGTTAGTGGGAACTTGCTTCTTATTGAATTTCACAAAGATGACCGTAAAAATGAGTACACAGGGTCAACAGTGATTTGTTTTTTTCGCCCACATGTAGGACAAAACAAACTTGAGTCTTTGTTAGAAAACTTTTGTAAGGACACTAAACTGGGAGAAATGTGATCGGTTCTTTTGTCTCAGGATTCATAGTCGTCAATATATGTTGTGGTCAAAGATTCTTGGAACCGTAAATCCCCTTAACTTGGGCAGTGGAGTAAAAAGGAAAGTCCCATAATTAATTCACATTAATCTTTGGATAAAGCTCAGGATTTCAAGATTTAAAATTTCCTAAAACGTTGTTGGACATGAAGTCCCTTTTTTCAATGATGCTCGGTCTATACAATTTCATAGCCACATTGCAGTAGTATCCACCCACACTCTTGGTCTCAAGTTACTGCGGGATAAAAACTCCACAAACTGAATTACCTGTAAAGTAAAGCTGCATCAGATTTATACTTATCTTCCCAAAGTTTTAACCACAAATATGAACAATGAAGAAAGTTAATAGTAGATCCTCTACTGTTACCGCCAACTACACGATGCCAAGTTTGTTGTTTCTTTTAGTAAAGAGAAGTTAATGCCCAAAGGACAAAAATGGGGTTGAACTAAATTGGTAGGGCTACCATTTCAGGGATGTCGTTAAAATTTGAAAGTTGGTAGCCCACCCGGGCCAGCAACAGGTGGCACAGGTAAAATTTTTGGTGGCCTAACATCACTGGATAACATCACTGAACATTTCGGAATATCTCAATTCTTTACTAAAATGGGTCCATCACATTGTCATTAGGTTACGAGTCTGGACCAATTTTAAATGAAACTAGATGCCGCCCGTGACCCCACCCCCACCCCCACCCCCACCCCGGTCCAACAGGTGGCCATGTCCAACAGTCAAATTCTGATGGCATGCCTGCATTTGCAGGTTATCCACTTGGTGGAGTGCCCGTAAAGTAGAGGTTCTACTTTGCCTTCCACTTTCTTTCACCTATTAATTACCCTTTGGCTGCACCGGTCTTTGGCTGAAGAAAAAGCAGAAACCCTTTAACATATTTTGGAAACAGTAGACCCGAAAATTTCCTCCAACTGAACTTCGGTGGTTGCGGCAGGTGAGCCCTAAAATAACAGATTTTACCGATTTCTACTGTCTATGAAAATGCAGATGACCAGTCGTGCGTTTTTGTATCAATTGTTTAAAATTCTTTCGTTTGAAAATGAAGTCGGTCTTTCCATTTCCAAAGCATTAGATTTTTCCAGCTTTCCATGTGAAATATCCCGATGTAGTCCGGGAAATACGACGGTAATTTAGATGCTTTAAATTTAATCATGTCATGCAATGGTTTATTTTTACTCGAAATAAAAAATTATTCTTTGCTTGCGGTTGATAATAATAAATTTACCTGTATCTCGCGAGTTAAATCGTCATATTTTAATTTGTACCTTAATAGATTTAAAGTTGGC
>JBCAUG010034721.1:0-10118 GCA_038406175.1 Haplosyllis leylae | reverse complement strand
TCCCCTTCACCTTCCAAAAAAAGTGACCAAAAAACCGTCCGTCAACCACATAGGTAGCTCTACGAGCCACCAATAAATCACTCAATATGATTCCGTTTGTGAATTTTCAGAATATTTTACAATTACTACAAGTATTTGTGAATTACATTATTTGGTCACAGCAAAATCTTAATAATGCAGACAATGACATTGACGAAATCTTTACCTGCGCAATGAATCCGACCATCATCATGTCTATGTTGAGGATTTTCTACCTTGTACATATGTTGTTGGTTGAATTGAATGGCAAAAAAAGGTATCTTACAAAGCCGCATATTATGATGCGACGTATGAATGGCTACAGGTGAGTTGTTGGTACTCTGGAGAAAATAAATACTGGTACAGTATGCCGCCACTGGCCAAAGAAAAAGTAAAAGTGAACAAAGACACAAACCACACCCCCACCCTCGTCCAATATAACATGTGACAGGATGAGGGTAGAGGGTTCTCCAAGTGAACATATGAAGACAAGATGAGCATGCACTTGGCATGTTATGGCCAAAGGCAGATTAATTAATTGGGAGGGTTTTTTATCACAGTATTTGGCTGATAACAGGCTAAAGGCCCCTCGGCCTGATTTCATGACTTGAATATTACTCTTTTTCCAAATGAATATTTAGCCTATACAAAAATTCTATATTTTCTTGACGCCGGACAGCCGATTGGAAGAACAGAAATGATTATTTTACTTTTGTTGCCAGAGTTATGCACAATGATACTGATGTATGGACACAATTGGAATCAAATTGGTTAAATTTTTTCTGGTTAACTGGAGAGACTCCACAGACATGTAAAATATTAGTGGATAGTCTAAAGAGGAATGTACATTTATTTAGGCAAACAGGAAGGAAAAGTGTTTTGGATTTTCGAAATCAGGTTATTGTTTACATATACAAGATATCAACATTTATTTCAGTATTCTTTTCATGGAATGAAAACATGAAATATTTAATTCTATTACTGAATGCAGGTGCTTCTTTCATTAATATGGCTAAGAAGGTACCCGACATTATTCCATTTGAGTTGTCATTTTGGAATAAGAGTGGCAGCTGTTCATAGGATTTTACATAAAATGTTACCAAGACTTCATGCTCATTTAGTACCAAAATATATTCGCTGGCATTCCATGAATCACTGGCATTCTTTGCAAGGCTTGATTCCAGATTGGCCTACAGTTGTAGGAATTATGGATTGTACCCCATTCCGGATAAGTAAGCCAAAAGGTCAGACAATATAATCCTTGTGTGTCAAAATATTGTTTCCATTCAGTGCGAAATGGACATTTACTGTAATGTCATGAATATGTCTGAAATTGAATTAAACATTTTATACAGGTGCTGCTCAAAGGTTATTCTACAGGGGAGATAGACATTGTTTTTTTTTGAATTGGTTGGTCATTACAGATATAAAGGGTTTCATAGTATACAGTCGTCCAGGTTTTCTTGGCCATCTTGCAGATGTTACCTGCTACAGGTATTTATGGTTATTCACAGTGAATGAAAGACATTTCAGTTTCTGTGCCCACACTGTCAGTGAGGCCAAAATGTGAAATTTAATTTTAAATTCCATTTTATTAGCTTAATATGTCTGGCGAAATATTTTGTTTGTGTATTGGAAAATATATTTAAATGAATGTTTATAAAGCTTACTAGTACTACAAAGGGAGAATAAATTGTCCAATTTCTGTCAATGTATGTTACGAGGGTGTTTGCCCTTACGAGGTGTTGGCCCATTACAGCAGGGGTTATGGGACACCTGTGTTGTATGAGCCATGAGACATCCCTTGAAATTGAAGCTTTTTTGAATGTGTGTGCAGTATTCATGTTTACGTACACCAGGAGGATATGTTAGTTTAATGAGTAATGTTGAATTGATTAATATTTCAGACATGTCAATTTGCCAGTTCTACCCAATGGTTTGCACATTATGGCTGATCAAGGATTTGTGAGAGCTAGACCTTTGTTGGTATTACCCAGAAAACATAGAATAATGTTTCCTCAACGATTACGCAGGTTACACTTTGTGCACATGTTAATTTGAGTTTTTCTTAAATAGAAAATACTTTATTTCTTACTTAAGAAAAGTAATTTATTTTGCTAAAATGTAGGTCATTCAGGAAACACAGATCAGCAATTGAACGATGTTTCGGTACTCTGAAGTTTTCGTATAGTTCAGTGGGGAGTCATCATTTTCGTCATAGGCATTGGCATGGTCCAATTATTTGTAACTTAACCGCAGCTTTATTCAATAGAAGGAAAATGATTTTTGATCAATTCAGATCTGTATTTAATATTAGTTAGTTACAAATGGAATTTCAATAGAATTTCTTTTGAAATATGAGTAAGTAATTTGTTTAACAACTCTATTCAGCATTGAATATTGTTATGAAGAGTAATGAAAATTAAATTAAATTTTTCAGAAAGAATGTCCTACTGAACAATTTAATTTTAAGGTGCAATATTTGAGCAGCCAATGAAATGCTTAGAGTCTTGTCACATGTCTCGAACAGTTTAAATAATGACTGAAATTTACAGTCCAATATTTTTATATCCAATGGAAAAATTTCTGATCTGTGGCATTGTTGAATTTTCACGATTAATTTAATTTTTTCCTATAAAACGCCATGAAGGCTTTCAATCAGCCTTTACTTTCTGAAGAGTTGATACGGATTGTCGCTTGAAGTAAAATAAGTGGGAAATGGCAGCACATGTGGATTGGGAAAGTGTTCTGCGTGAACGCTATGCTACGTTCAAAATAGAGGAAAATGCTTTTCTGGAAAGTCTCAAAATTTGTAATAGTACTGAAGTATCAGCAGAGAAAATTTATCTAACCATAAAGGAAGATGATGATATTCCGAAAAACCTTCGGTTGATGTACAAAGAGGCTGTTTATGGCAACAATGAGAAGGTTAGGAATCGTATTAGAAACCGTATTTCAAACATAAGGAGAAATTTGAGGTACGTCATCTTCCCTGCTTTCTATTCATGATTAACTATACTGATACTTTCTTAAATGGTTCTGTAAATCTCAAGCTATTTTTAAAAATACTGTATTTTTAAATCAGAAGTGATCCACGAATAAAGGATGTAGACACGGTACACGCTAAAGACTATGCAAATATGTCGTTCAATCAGCTGAAGGAGGTAGTGGAAGACAGTAAGAAAAGGGATCGCAAGATAGCAGCTGAAGTGCAGTGAGTAATTTAACTTTACGATGGAAGTAACACTGAGATGCATATGAAAATTACATTTTTTTTTATGTAAATTTATCAATTTGCAGGAGAGTGGCAGACAATCGTCGTAGGAGAACTGAAGGTGCGGATTTTCTTGTAGATCTTAATTAATATTTGTGTTGGCCCAGTAGTTAACACTTAACTGAATTGCAATGTGTTAAATTACATTCATAGAAGCAATGAGGAAGTTCGATGAAGAGAACGATATTGGTCACTTAATTTCTAAGAAGGTTGCTTCGTCATTGAAAGGAGGTCCTGATAAGTTATCATTTGTTTTTAGGCCTTTGCAATGTGAAGCCGCATAAATGACAATGTAAGGTACACATGATGTCCTGCACGGACTAATATTATTTTGTGAATATTATTTCTGATGTTTTCATAAATGTACATCATAAGGCAAATATGTCACAGATGAGGTTTGAAAACACTTTGAACATTTCAGTTAAATCTTCAAGACGTGATGAAGATGTCAGCAAGAAAAATATTGAGGGGCCAAAAGCCAGTAAGGAAATAAGATATATTATTTGTGCACATGCAATTGTAATTATTCATAAGTAGTGAAATTTATGTATTTATTGTTTCATTTTTCCAATAAATAGGTAAAAGGAAGGCGGATGAGAGTGATCTAACAAGCAGTGAAGGAGAGCGTAAGACAATTTATTCATGTTCACTTTCCCATGATGTTGATTCTAGGAGTATGAACGGGAATATGAACAAATTTTTTTTTCAAATGACGATTTAATTTTGGTAATTTTGAACAGTTTGCCAAAGGACAATTGACATGTTATAATGAATTTGTTAATGACTTTTCCATGTAAACTTGGATTTAATGTTTTATTGTGTTTTATACTATTCTAAGGGAAAATTAAGAAGAAGGAGACACAGGTTTCTCTTGCAGATGCAGATAGTACAGGTGATTGCCTGGATTCCAACATGACAAGAGATGAGGGCATTACAAACAAATGCATTCCTTTGGAATCTGGAGGTGATAAATATATGGAAGAAAGAAATGAGTATATTTTGCACATTATTGCGCATACTTCAATGTATTTTTTATTTCAGAAATGATACTGAGTGAGTTGGAAAGCAGCTCAGAGGATGATGTGGATTGGAAGGAGTAAATATTGATTGTTAAATATTAACGTTATCATATTTGTAAACATAATAGGATGAAATTCTACGGGAGCTTTTATTTCAGTTATTACAATGACTCTGATTGGTATGTCGGTGATGAGGAGAGAAATAGAAAGGAAGGATCGGAAGAGGACGAAAACAACAAAGAGGGAACATCTGGCAAGATCTACAGCCGTGAATCCGGGTAGGAAATGTTTTCGCAAAATTATTATTATATCTATGACTATCGCAGGAGGAATTCTTTTCCTTCCTCTTGACTGATAATTAAGTGAATTGTAAGAGGCTTTGCAAACTGCTATAATGAATGAGATGAAATATTATACTGTAGACGTAAGATGATGTCTAATGCTTCAACATCGCGACCAGCTGCAGCTAAGTGGCCAAAAAAGAAGGCAACAGCTGAAGAGATGTAAGTATTAAATCCATTAAATAGTGGCTGATGGGAATGAAGTTGATTGGAGGAGTGTACATTTTTTTAATGGAATTAGTATTACTATGGCAACCACTTGCAGAGTAACCAGTTTATGCCAAATTCCCGCCGCCTGAAAAATGTCCACAATGTGGGGGTGGGGGGGGGGGGGTTGAAGAGAATCCGGCGTAATAGCCCATTTCAATGTGCAGTCTATTTGTCAGTCAAATACGGTTACTTAGTTCAACGCCGGCAATTTATTACAGAACAGGACACAGTATTTTTTATTTGTACCGAAAACATTTGTAAATATTGACTAATACAATTGAATTTTATTATAGGTTTGACAAAATTATTAAGAAAAGAAATCAGAAGTGAGTTTTTTTCCAGAACGTCAGTAGCAAGAAGTCATTGCACGCAATCATTTAGTTACAGTAATATTGCAATTGTTTCTAATATCAATATCTCTGCAATTGCAGGGGAGCAAGCAGAGATGTGTCATTCAGTTCTGATGATGAGTCGAGGGACATCGATAATCTGATTAATGTCTACAATCCGGATCAGTAAGTTTGAGTTCTTGTCCTTTTTTTAAAAACTATACCGATGAAGAAATAATGTCATAGACACAGGTGTCAAAAGAGTATGTAAATGAGATTTATTTTACTGTATTCTTTGTCAGAAATGAATTTCAATTGTATATTTTTACAAATAGGAGAACTATTGATCGCCAGCAGGAGATACTTGATGAGATAAAGAAATGTGCTGCTGCAGTCAATACCAATGCTATTGATCAGACAGCATACATTAGAGCTTCAGCCGCGAAGAAGAATATGAATTTGGAAGCATACAGGGAAGATCTGAGAAGGGAACTTAATTCTCCACAGCCAAGTAGCTCGTCTTCTAACAGTATGTGCATAAATTTATTTCGAAAAATTACTAATCCTGGTGCTATTTAAGATATTAAGTGATTCATTACTTGCCAATAGAAACTGAACAATTACTTGTTATGTCATATTTCGTAATGGGTAAAAGAATATTTTTATTTAATGTGAACACCTGGACACATGAATGTATTCTGTTCGTGCAATTTTGTACATTTACAGATTGAATGTTGCAGATGACTCGTCTCCAATGAGGCCAGATGATTTGGGACCCGAGTATCCTAATCAAATGCAAGATCCAGACGTGTCCAACAAAGATTTCGAATACATGAACGCACTTTCCGACCTGGAGTCAGATGAGCTTCCCGATTTGCCGGAAATAGATTAATTTCAATAATGTTCGCACGCCTTGTGCATTTGTTCACTTGAAAGCAATAAAATCAATAATTAGAATTATTAAATTTTGTTTTATTTCTGCAAAAGTCATGAGCATCTTAGGACGTAAGAAATCCAGATCCATTGTAAATAGGTGATAGTAATATCCCATGTATATTGAAAAGTAAGTGCAGCACCGCTTAAAATTAAAATAAGTAAACTATTGCAGCACAATAATGATTCCATCAGAAATCGTCAACAATTCCCTGTAAACAATTTTGTGTGATATCAACAGAGAATATTTTTTTTTTGCTCATTTCGGAGATTTAAAATTAAGAAATAATTTCAAGGAACCAAATGAATTTTAATTTTGGCTCCCATCAAAGAAATATCGATTTATTCAAGGCGTCAAATTTGCACTAATTCCTGAGAGAAATCACACGAGTGTTTTTTCCTATTTACATGAATTAATTTATTTCATGAAATTTAAAATTACATTCTAGAAACATTTAAAACATATTGTACAATATTGTACAAAATTGTATGTTTCGAGAAAACTCGGTTGATGAAGTTCAGATATTTGAAGTAGAATTGAAAGAAGATGAAGTCAAATCTTTGTACGATTCATTGTAAAATAAAACGGTAAAGGGTTTGAACCATTAAGTCACAATAAATCGATTCAAATTTTAGTTGGTAAGTGGTTATGCTAATTTTTACCGCTCGCGTACGTGTATGAATTGGAATTAGACAAATTTGATGACTTACATGTCCATAGTTCGAGTTTTCCCGTAGTACACAAAGTTGGAAATGTTGACATGTGTTTGCCTACATTCGAAGGTATGATAGATAGAAAAATTCAGCAATCAAAACACCATTACAAATGTAAATTTACTTTGAAACTCATTAGATTCTTAACTGTTTCGAATTTATTTACATTAGAAGTTGTATAAAAATGCCAATGTTGTCAACGTTGTGTATTATGGGAAAACTCGGTTGAGTTGATTATGGATGGATAATAAATCTTGATCAAAGATTACATTAAAATGTTCACTATGGGGTCAAGGTTACTATCCACAGACAATTATCCTTACTGGGTGTAGCTGAGCCAGAGTGGCCGAGTGGTTATGAACGCTGAGTTGCCACACGGTAGGTCGTGGATTCGAGCCCCACCAATGCTTCTGGACATGTCTGCAGGTATGTGAATCAAAAAGGCTAAGCTGCCATGCTGGCTAACAAGAGGTCAGCAGGTGTTGCACCAGAGATCAATCTGAGGAATCAATTGTATGCAGGCAAGAAAGCATGCAAAGGATCCACCCTGGCTTTAAAATCCAGGACAGATGTCACAAGAAGTCCAAAACAAGGGTATCAGTGGCAACACAAAAAGGACTTATGTCTTCCCAAAATGTAAAAAAGAAAAAAACTGACTGTGTATGAAAAAATACTTTCCAGATATAATCCAGATGGCTTTCAACAACAATTACTATCCGCAAGAAAATGTGGGAAAAATGATTGTCTGAATACTTTGCGATGAATCTTAAGATCCCTGTAATTACATATTATATCACAAGGTCAAAAAAATCATTTTACTAAAATTTTAGGATTTTTTAACATCACAATTTCAAACCATTTCATTCATTCCATCCTCGTTCTTGAACATATCGTAAAGTTGAACTGATATGGATTCTTTCTTTGAACACAAGGAGTTTATACCATTATTTTTTTACAAGATCTTTACAAGGGTCGATATCTAATTAAAGCAATATAAATTATTGACATCGGCACAAACAGACTGCAGAAACATTCGACTGTTTCAAAATGTCAGCAAATTCTTGCCCCATTATGGTATCGTATATGTATACATCAGGACCCATTTTATAATTTTTTGTATAGTTTGAATGGTTCATATCGTAGGATATTTCTCCAATTAATATTCAAAATGCTGTAAGGTGATAAAAAGAAATAGGAAACAATGATAACAAGAAAGTCCTCCTGCGTGAGCCCAACAGTCATACCGCCCGCTGCGTAGTAAGTGCTCGCTCTGCCCAATCCTGGTCAGGGAGAGGGGGTACCCCATCCCAGGCCGGGGGGGGGGTTACCCCATCCATGGGGGTTACCCATCCCTGGCGTTGGGGTACCCCATCCATGGCAGGGAGGTACCCCCCATCCTCACCTGGACCTGGCTGCAGAGGGAAGGGATGGGGGTACCCCATGTGGACAGACAGAAAACATTACCTTCCCGTCCTACTACGTACACGTGTGGTATTAAAAGTTCCAAGAAAGCATACTTATCAGGTGAAGTAATGTGTTTGGTATAAAAATAGACAACGGGAGGTTGTGTTAGACCTGAGTTCGTATCCAGTTCAACTTAAATTGAGTGCTTTGGTAAGAGCGTAAGTTGAACAGGTTATCATCAAGGGTTTGACACAAAACTACCATTTACTGGAGTTGTCTATTTTTATTCTACCCTTTTCATTGGGTTTGATAGTCACAATAATCTAAATTTCATCTTCTTGTCCTCCGTAGTGAAAGTTAATTTTTCACAGTCACCTTTTTTAAGATGCAAAATGAGATCTAATCTACCATTTCCAACCTACGACTATCAACAGTGGTGAGTAGACTCATACCTTGCCCTGATAAAAATTCAGAGCACCCTACTTGGACCAGCCTAATAGCACACTCAGCAACCAATTCATCAACTCAAATTCAGCAAACAACACTTGTCTGACTTCGTTATCTTTTTGAATGTTTTCCACTTGCTGCCACAGTTAACTTCTATTCATTTCTTCCGATTTAAATTTTCTGCCAATCGGACATAGTTTCTCAGAACATTTGAAAAATATTTTGGCCTTTAATTTAGGATAAAATATATTAGTTTGTTCATATTATATCATCTAGGAGAAAATAAGGCAAGAAAATATTATTGTGACGTTCCACAATAGGTTTGACTGTTGGACATACTTGCCAAGCAAGTTTGGAAAGATTTCAATCAAATGTAAACAAGGTGTACATAAAAGACAAACATTTAAGTTGGTTCAAACTGCAGTCAGCTGAAAAAAGTCGTTTGTAAAAGGTTGAATACCATCCGCTGTGAAAGGTACAAATGATGTTGCAACATGCTTGCTCATTACACCAAGAAAGTATTCCTGCGTGAACGCAAGAGGCAAACTGTCCACCTCGTAGCAAGTGCTCGCTCTGCTGTCGTATCCAGGGGGTGGCAGGGGGAATATCCCAGCCGTAGGGGTATCCCAGGTACCCCACCCTGCTGGATCTGGCTCGGGTATCCCCCCTCTGTGGACTGACAAACAAAGTGAAAATATTACCTGCTCTCGTACTACGTACGAGGGTAATTAATCAATATCCCAACACTCCTAAGTTATTTGCTACGGATCTAATTGGGATACATTACGTTAATGGCTTAAATTAAATTTTAAACAGCTGAAAGCATTCATTAGCAGGTCTGCAATCTAACTGCAGGTAGTTTAACGGTCTATTCATTCTGAACCCAGAAGATAGCTTTGAGAAAGATGAGTGGTCTGATGTCTGTATTTTATGTGCTCATACTGAGCGTCTTGGATATCAAATGTACTGTTAAATTTTTCGATGTGCTGAAAACTTACAACTGCAGCAATACAGGTAAGAATTTACTATGATAATTGGTCTTATAATAATTTTGAAGGAATTATTATTTTTTGAAGGTAACATATGAACAAAGAATGGGAAATGAAATTTTACATATGAACTAATGACAGACAGTTCCCTTGGATAGCTTAATCATTTGTCACCTTGCGGATACGGACCATGCCATCACAAATTTTGATAATGGGAATTTTTTTCTTTTTTTGTAAATTTTTGAAAATGTATTTGGGAATAATTGTCACCGATCTCTACACTGTCTTGGTTTGTGTAGTGGAACTCAACCCCAGTCAGAATTGAGTGTCCACCAGGTCAGTGAGGAGAGCAAGAGTTGTTTGATCTCAGGGGGTGACAGCGGTGATTCATGGGTGTTAGTTCGTGCACTGGACCTATTTGTGAAGAGAAGGGGCTACTG
>JBCAUG010034710.1:0-10118 GCA_038406175.1 Haplosyllis leylae | reverse complement strand
ATCAAAGTCAATCAAACATCTAAAATAAAAAATAACAACAACAGCTCTGCATAAAGCCCCTGGGCTTCTTGTTTATACTTTTGCTCATGGAAGAAATACTAATAAATTGTTATCCATATTTGCAGAAATCGGACGACAGAGAAAAACTCGTTGTCAATCTCTACTGCAACTGACTAAGGTTCCGAGATTATTTAACAATAACGGGAAACTGAATGAAATAAAAAATCGCATTTTCCAAAGGATACTTACAAAATTGAGAACATTCATCCCGCACCATTCATCTCAACAGCAAGTTAAACAAATGTACCACATCAGGTTAATCAATAAAACTGTAGCGTCGCAAACTGCAACGACAATGGATACCTTCCTGGAACAGGTTGAAACCTACACGACATTCAAGGTTGCAACATTCTTAACCACATATTGGCTTCCTGTTTTGATACCAATAGGTTTAGTTGGTAACACTTTGTCTTTTCTTGTGATGATAAAACCAAGTAATAGAAACATGTCAACTTGTATTTACATTGCGGGTATCAGTGTTAATGATAATTTAATGATGTTCCTTGGCTTGCATAACTGGTTGGTGTCTGCCATGAAAGTGCATGAGTTTAAACCACTTGAATGCACTTTCTCATAGTATGCAGTTCTTTTATGCTTACAAAACTCCACATTTCTCGTTCTTGCAATGACTTCAGATAAATATATTGCAATAACTTGGCCACACCGAGCTGCAATTTATAGTACTTCTAGAAGAGCTACAATCACTGTGGTTGGCATTTATACAGCTGTAGTTATTTATAATGTTCCTCATGTCTTCATATCAAAATTAAAAGGTGATGTTTGTGTTGCTTATTCTGCTGGAGGAGCCATAGCAAAATTTTATTCTTGGCTTAGGTTTGTTCTCAATGCAATAATACCATTTATTCTGTTGCTGTACATGAATTATGTCATTATTAAAAAAGTACAAAACAGTCGAAAAATGTTTGGAAATATTAAGTCAAATGAGCAAAGTGATGGGCACAAATCTCAACGCGACAATGGTGTAAATCAAAGAAGGCAAAAATCTATGAAAAACACTGAGAATCAACTAACCATTATGCTGCTATTGGTAACCACATTGTTTTTAATACTGATGATTCCAACATACATTCGATTCCTTTACACCACTTTTGTTGGTACAGAAACCCCTTTTAAGTACGCGAACATGATGTTGTTTTACCACATCAGTCATAAACTGTATTTTACAAATAACGGCATAAACTTCTTTCTCTATTGTATCAGTGGACAGAAATTCCGTGATGATTTGAAAGAATTACTTTGTGACAGTAATTTGGCGCATACGATTAGTAAAGACGTCAATGCAACGGAAATAAGTTGTATCTAACGATCAGTTAACGTGGTGCACTACACTCGAGTTTTCCCTAAAGTATACGAAGTTCACAACGTTGCCAACAAAGAGCAAAGAGCAAAATAAATTCAATCAAAAAAATGTTCCCAGTGGGCCTTGAACCCAGAACCCCTTGATCATCACTGTGATGCTCCACTGACTGTGGTAGCCAGGTATGTGTTGGGCAGCAGATTTCTGAAGTGAATTTTGTTTCATGCACCACACCACTTCACATTTTAGACCAATCATTTCTAGAATCAATAGAGCATGACTTTATAAAGTCCTCAATTATTCAGGCTGACAACCAAATAGTGACTTAGCTCAGTCAGTAACTTGGCATGACGATCAAGAGGTCTTAGGTTCAATCCCCATTTTTTGGCTGAATGTATTTTTGCTCTTCCCCATGTAAGCCTTTGTTGACAACATTGTCAATTTTGTATAATTTAGGAAAAATCCGGTTGTTTTTCCTTTTCTGATCATTAAATAACACACATTTACACCAACATGTTTATGTCGCTCACAGAGCAAAGAGGCCGTCTCAGGTGTTCAGCAAAAATATTTAGTGAGCCTAAAAGTTTTGGTTCACGGGGTGGTTGACTTACACTTTGCATGTTCAACAGAAAACTGTCTAATTGTAGGTAGAGTTTTCATACTTGCAACACTGTCGTCACAGCGCATACATTATTTTATGTTTTATCGGTATGTAATCGAGTTTTTCTATAATTCATGATTTCCTGCCAAATCATGGCAGAACCCTTCCAGCATTGACATCCTATGGTTGCAACCCATTGAATGTCAATACTGGCAGAATTCTGCGATGATCTGGCAGAAAACGACGAATTAGATCTATAGAAAAACTCGAATGTTCTGCTAAATTACTACCACGTTGCTATTTTAAAAACAGTTGTTACAAAAAATTTTCCAGTTAAAACTTAACTTGGTAGTATCATCACTTATGATATGTATCTATTCATGAAAATACTACTTGATGTAGTAATTTCAATGGCTCCTTATTGAATTTATGCTGTTCGTGTGGAAAAAGAATGTTGGCTGATGTCACTAAGACCAAGGTTCAATACTAATGCTACTAACACTTCATTGATTTACGTTTGCAAACATTTTTGTCATAGATATATAGTTTTCTGTTTTGTTTTACACTTTTCGTGCATAGTACTATTCTTGAGGTAGGATAAGACTATTTCTTTTTAATATATTTTTGTTTTATCTTGTTGATAGATCTAATTGTAGTGGTAGATAATCAGGAGTTTATTGTGTAGTCATGCTAAGTGCACTTTTAGGATCTCATGCAGATGGAGTACAGTTCATTATATTACCTCTGTTCATAAGAATTCGGTTAATTTTTGTGGGGGTTCGTAATGATTTATGTTCTTTATTTCGAAAAATAAAAAATGCACACATTACAATATATTTTTTTTCAATTTATTGCCGCCCGCGTACCTAGTATGTACCTATTATGTTTTCACAGGTGCCTCTCTGTTCAGTCCTGTCACTGGTTCCATCCTAAATCCTTCCCAGTCAAACCTGTTGACAGAGGGGTGGGGGTACCCCTGGTCAGGCCTGTAAACTAGTAGGGTACTCCCTGGTTAGGCATATAGGGGGTGGATGCGGTACTCCCTGATCAGACCTGTAGCTGGGGATACCCCAAGGTAAGGTCTGTAGCTTCGGGAGTACCCCTGGACAGGATATGTACTCCCCCAGACAGGACAGGGTAAGCCCTCCAGGACATGATACGCCACGGTCGGTACGCCTCTTGTAAAGTTCTAAATCACAGAAGGTTTGAATGATTTAAGTTTAGATCTGTAGTTGTTGATATTACACTAAAAGTCGAGGATAAACTTCTGTACTTCAAAAAACATTTCATGTAGTTTCTGTTCATTATGTGTTGTCTCTGTTTTCTCTTATCCTCTCACATTTTGGTCGACTGCAAGAAAATGTGGACGAAGTAACAGGGAGGTTAATATGACAGAATATGGACGGTAAGTTCTGATCATATTACATAGAGGCCATTCAGGGACATTTTCATACCCTCCAGAAGCCATATCATCGTTGAAATCAACAAATACTTCATCCATTTTAGCAATCATTCCGAGAATCATCACATACTTTGATTGTTTGGTATCTCAGGATATTTAGTCAACTAAAAATTAATATTTGGAAGAATATATCCAGATGGAAATCTGTAATATTTATGTATCCCCTCACAATTATATCCAATTTTCAAAAGTACCATTTTTCAAAGAAATACTGCTGTTTTCATTTTTACCATATTGCTGCCTACAGTGCAAGTGAGTAATGTCTAACTGTTTCAATTCTGACCTAATTCTCACCAGGACTGATCCAACTCTAACCAGGATTGATTTTATTCTGATTGGGACTGCTACTACTCAAGTGGATCTTGATCAGTCTTCTGACAGTTTCCTCATTAGTAAATATGGCCACATAGTTTGGATCATATCGCTCGTTTTCACTTTTTGATGTAATAAATAATAAATAATTTGTATAACTGTACAGTGTATGACTTGTACTCAAAAACATATCATGCCCGTTAAATTCATCATAATGTTAAAATCTCGAATTTTGGATGTGCTCTTTATTTGATCTTTCCATAAAATGTGACAAAGATAAATCTACGACATTCCAGCAATTGTTACTTGTACGTTATGTACTTTTACTTTCTTTTTCAATCTAGATTCTTTGTTTCCTCATTGCGATAGATCTTCAACTTTGCGAGGTAACTTTTTGCGCTCATCTACTGAGATCTAGGAAGTTTCCATTTAGGGCTAAAATGTTTCAGAGACGAAAATGCTGAGAACATGAGCAATAATAGAAAAAAAGGTATCTCGAACGTTTACAAAACCGCCTCGTTTTCTTTCAAGTATCTGCGGAATGTGATTGATTTGTGCTGTGTCAAGGTAGAAATACAGCCCATTGAGTTTTTCCGTTTTAAAATTATATCTTAAATTTGTTTAATTTTTTTAATTATATTGCCGCCAGTAGTTGTGTAACACAAGTTGCAATTAGTACTAGTATTTTGATATACACTAGTATCTATTTCCATAAAGACACAGGTACATAACTGACACCTGTATTTCCATGGGTAAACAGACAATGTCATGCACCTTACACACTTGATAAAACAAGTAAGCATTCACTATGTGTTCATGACGAAGATCTTGCTCATTGCCTGGTAAAGCAGGCAAGGGATTATTGGTGACTCGTAGAGGTATGTTATTCATGGAAACAGAGTAGCTGCATAAATAATTTTTGGAATTTTTTTCATGCATGCTGAAAGATATTATTTTCGCGTGGTGCACGCAAGGTGAGATTCACATGAGGTGAGAATGAAACAAATATTGGAAAGCAAGAAAAACTAGGAAAACTCAAAATTTCATTTTAGGTGGACGGGACCATTATTGACCATTCCTGATCAGCTAATCTTGTCGGCCATTTTTGATGGCAGCCATTACTCAGAATGGGTGATAATGGGCTTATTTGAAGTTTCAGACATATTTGGTGACTCATAGAGAGTTATCTTATTGATGGAAACAGGGTTGCTTCATGAATATTTTGGGAATTTTTCCATGCAAGATGAAAGATATTATTTTTGCATGGAGGGGAGCATGTGAGCTGAGATTGAATCCACTTGAGGTGAGATTGAAATGAGCCTCGGAACAAACATCCCAGCTGGGAGGGGAGGATCTGGCCAAATTGGAGCAGGGACCAGATTGGGGGTAGGGGTGGGAGCCAGATTGAGGGCCAGACAGCAGCAGGGGCCAGAGGTCCTGGCAAGGGGGTACCCACTATATTGGATGGAGTACCAGACATGGGTGGGGTACCAGAATGTAATGGGGTACCAGACATGGATGGGATACCAGATAGTTAATGGGATACCAGATAGTAGGTGGGATACTAGACAGGAATGAGGTTCCAGACATGGATGGGGTACCAGATAATGGATGGGATACCAGACTGTAAATGGGGTACCAGATCAAGGATGGGGTATCAGATAGGGTGGTGTACCAGGTAGGGTACCAATGTGGCCCCTGTTCCCGTATGACTCCACTTGGTGCCATGGAACATTAACGAGTAACCAAAGTGAAATTGTTCACTCCTTGATATTTTATTGTGCCATGAAACTTTATGGTTAAACAAAACTTTGCCAAATATTTGTGTTTAATATTATTTTACCAAAACTATGTGAAATCTTTGCCAAAAAATTTTTCAACATCTGATCCAATAGTATTTTCAACTAATACAATTCTGGCAACGTTGCCAAAATGATCTACTTTAGGAAAAACTCGATCAGCAACCATAGGTCGGTTGAAACGATATGACATCCGAACCCCTATGGCCAATCAAAGAAAAGTATGACACGTGTAATTACAGACGGGGAGACATCTATATTTTAACCTTTGAGGTGAAAAATTAGTTAAATTTTGCAAGAAGTAATGAGTAGTTCTGTATACAATTGATTACACACAGTTCGCTTTGCTATAGTGTTTGAACCTGCTTCGTCTGAGTGAAGGTCAAAAAGAAAAGGTTTGTATAGATGTTACCACGTTATTATAAATTCCTAAATTTAATCTCAAATTCAATTTTTACTATTTATTGGAACTTGTTGTCATTTCCGATGTTTAATTATATTTCCTGTGACCAATAATTACTTTCTATTCTTTCTGTTTACAATAAGTGAAAGAAAAGGAATTACAGAATTCTATTTCACTCAACTTGCATTTGTTGCTTTAGGTCTACTTCTTCACGCAAACATAAACATTCTATTATTAGCACCCTTTAGAAAGTTAAGTGTATTCAGTCTGTTTACCAGGCTGTCACCAAAAACAAAAGGCATCCATTGTAAATTACTGAAAATGGTTGCACACAAGTATTTTAGCACTGAGAAGAAGTTGAGATATTTATCCTTTTAATGTCTAACGTAGATTTTTTAGAAAAAAAAATTTGTTTACTGATCTATTTACTAGTCAAACCTATTTATTGATATTGATAACTAACCATTAAGCCAACTGTAGATCTGTGTTTGAACAGTGTTGCACAAAACCTTACTCCCAATTGTCACACACAGTTTTCTGTTGAGCTCCCTTGATCTTTGTCTAGACTTGCCTGGTAGCATGGGTTGTGTACCATCATTTGGCAAATGAATGAACCATTGAAAACCTGAACCAAAATCACACAGTGTGAAATTCAGAAAGATTTCGGCTACCGTGCGTGTTCAAATCGAGAACAAAACTATTGTTGAAACCTAATGGGTCGACAAACTGTAAGTAACACAAGTTATCTGAAGGATTTCATAACCTATGAATGATTAAGCTGAAACTTAAAATTCAAAATTCTTTTTCAGTTAAAGAGACGGAACGTAAGGCGACACATTGTAACAAATTGTTATTTGGGAAATATTGTGACTTCAAACAACGTCATGGAAGAACAAACGGTGAACACAATTGAAGTTAACGAAATCATTGACAATGTCACTGAGGGACTTGAAACCAAAACAATGGATAGTTTCATGGATGAAGTTAAAACTCTTCTCATTTACAAAATTGCTACTTTTATTGCCATTTATTGGATCCCTTTCTTGGTACCAGTTGGTCTGGTTGGTAACATCTTGTCTTTTCTAATCATGGTAGAACCAAATAATAGGAAATTATCAACCTGCATTTACATGGCAGCTATTAGTGTAAATGACAGCATGATGTTGTTAATAGTATTATATGGTTGGTCTGTGTCTTATTTAAAAATTCACAAACGTTATCCATTGGGCTGTAGAATTGAATCTTTCTTAATTATGTTTGCCTTACAAAATGCAACTTATCAAGTTGTTGTAATGACAATTGATAAATACATTGCAGTAAAATGGCCACACAAAGCTGCAACCTACAGTACTCCTAGAAGAGCCAAGTGGACCATTGTTGTACTTTATGTGTGTGTCATTTCCTACAACCTTCCTGATTTTTTTCTTACAAAGATGATAGGGACAGCATGTGTATCCTATGCTGTTGGGGGTGTGTATGCTAAAATTTATTCATGGCTTACCTTCATCATCAATGGAATCATCCCTCTTACTTTACTGATTGCCATGAATTTAACTATTGTGCATGAAGTTAGGAAAAGCCACAACAAATTTAGAAGTTTTGAATCTGTTAAAAAGCTTGAGAACCAAAATTCTGTGGATACAGGTAAAGAGAGTACCAGTAAAAGTGTTGAAAATCAACTAACTATAATGTTGTTATTAGTTACAACATTGTTCCTAGTTTTATTGATTCCAACGTATGTAAGATTTTTGTATTTTGCATTTGTAAACAGAGATACCCCAGAAAAGCATGCAACTGCAGTGCTATTTTTGCATCTTAGTACAAGACTTTACTTTACCAACAGTGGGATAAATTTCTTCTTATATTGCATTAGTGGCAAAAAATTCCGTGACGATCTTAAGAAACTATTATCTTTTGCCGCATCCGAAATAACAGTGGAGAGAAATATGTCAATATTGACTGGTCACAACAATAGTTTTCAAACCACTGATTCGCATGTATTATGAAGTTGGATGTCATTGCATAAAATTCTAAATCACATAGAATTAACAGTAAACAAGAAAGCCCTCCTGTGTGAACGCAATAGGCATAAGTGCTAAATCTGCTGTTCTGTCTCGGGAGGAGGGAGTACTCCAGTCCTGTCCTGCTGGAGGCTACCCCAGTCCTGTGCTGCCCTGGGCAGGGTAACCCAGTCCCAGCTGGGGGGAGGTACCCCAGTCCTGTCCTTGCTGGGGGATACCCCAGTCAGGGTACCCCCTCCCAAGTTGGGACTGGGGGTACCCCCTAGAAAGGACATGGGACCAGAGACCAGGGAAAGAACTGGGAACTGGGGCACCCCCCTCCCCTGGTGTGGACAGAACCTTGGAATGCAGGCGGTAATTAAAAAAATAGCATATCAATTAAAATACTTATTTGCTAGCATAACGTCTCCGCTCCTCATTTTCGTAGTGAGAAGTGGTGACATCTGCTGATTGTACTTATCATGTACGTCCTTTCTGCATCATCTTATTTTTGTGAATAAGGTGTTAAGGACAACAATAAGTTCCATAAATCTACATACAAACCAGATTGACCTACCTTATGTTCTACCTTAATTTATCATAACTGTCATATTTTATTTTGTAATCCCCAGTCAATTCGTATATGTAACAAAGAACTGTAACCGTAATTTATTTGAAAAAATTAAGTCATAAACGTTTAAAGTATAGGTCCGTTATGTGTCACATATTGGTAAGTTTTGGTTAAATAAAATTAGGAGAGTAACAGAGAATACTTTGACACTGTTGCCTACAGTTGGATTTTTTCCAGTATACCAAAGGATGGCTCTGATATTTACAGATATTCCAACAGGAAGTGGACTTTAACCGTGTGTTTGTTGCAAATCTGTCAACATAGAGTCATCCCTGAATGCGCTGGAAAAGTTCCAACGAAGTTTGTCTCTACCTAATAATAGTTCAATATTATTTTTGAGAGAAATGTATTGGTTATTTATATATGCTTCCAAATATACCACCATGGTAAAACCAAGTCAGAATTGATTGGCACTGTCGTAAACAGTCAGAAATGGATGCACTTCCGGCAGAAGGTGGAGGGAAATTGTATGTAATGGTAGCCCCTGGCAACGCCTTTTTATAATTTTTTAGAGGATTCAAGTCCTTTTCATGGGGCCACTGATACCCCTGTTTTGTACTTCTTGTGATATCTGCACTGGGTTTCAAAGCCAGGTTGAATCCCTGTCCCCTAGCAACCACTTATTAACATGTGGATCCTATATGATTAACATGTACATATAGAATTCCCATGTGGGTCCCAGATGGATCATGTCCAGTATTGCTATATAGCTAACATAAACATAAAAGCCATCTGAGTGATTAGTCACTCTTTGATATGTTTCCCAATTGCTATGAGTTGGTGATGACAAAAAGTTCCTTAACAGATTGAAATCTACTTGCATACATTGCTTTTCAAATGTAATAAATAATGCTGATACCACAAAAATAAATTTTAAATGTGTGTCACATACCTATGAAACTAAAAACGGTAAAAACTACTGGCAAAACTCTTGTCATGATTTATCTATCAATTTATTTATAAAACTAGTTTTGTTTAATGCTAGCAACATGCTTCTGTTAAAAAAGATGTAAAGCCAAGATTTCATAGCATTTCGTAGATTTTATTCTGATGTGCAATTATTTCTGAAGTCATCTTTAATAAATTAGCCACAAAAAGTAATCACTTTTGTAAAAACGAAGAATATCAACTTTTTTACATGATTTACTGTGTAGTGTAATTGAGTTTTTTCTAATTCTTATCTAATTAGATGAATTCAAGAAAATAAAATTTCTCACATAATTGACAGACTTGACAAGGGGCTAAAACCATAGCAGTCAGACCGTCTAACCGTTACACCAAAGTGTTTTCGGTGCTGATGTGAGACGGCAAATCGAGGGTAATTCATGCAAACGTGATTTTGTCCAATTCATTAGAGGAAATTTCCTTCATTTTGAAAAAAAAACTATAGATTGAATTGACCTCTAAAGAAGTAGTCAATCCGAATTAATAATTATGGATCATCATTTTCTTTAAATTAGTCCACACGACTGTTTTGCGAGGTCTTTTAGTTGCGGTAGGACGGTGTAGTACTCAGGTACGGCTGAGTTAAT
>JBCAUG010034699.1:0-10118 GCA_038406175.1 Haplosyllis leylae | reverse complement strand
GGGCTGTTTACACGTAACGACACCGTCACCGTCACCGTGCCCATCACTGTCAAGTTTTATAATTGTGCCAATGGTGACGGGCCGTCTGACAGGCAGAATGGGTCTGGAACTCATTTAGCTCGTCAAACGGTCTGTCACTAACACCATGTTAACTTGATGGTAACGGGAACGGGGTCGGTGACGGTGTCGTTACGTGTAAACAGACCTTTATTTTCAAAAAATTTCATCAGATTTCCAAAATTCCAAAACCAACATGTGTTTCAGGCCGTTCTGAGCAACTTTTGAGTGTTCCCCCAGAACAAAAAGTCATCCAAATTCAAAATTATTTGAACCAAAATGCATTGTAGGAGATTATAAGCAACATACTTACTATTATGTCTACCAGTCTCTCTGTATCTGTCCATCTCTCTCTCTTGTCTAACTATCCATTTTACTAGCTAGCTATCTAGCTACATATCTGGCTAGCTACCTAGACATCCATCTAGTTATATATCTATCGAGCTAAAATGATACTAAGTACACACAAACTCGAGTGCAGTGCGACACGGTGCTTCCGGGCGTTCTTGTTTACTGAACTGTTCTATTTGACATGCTTTATCGTAGCATTTGTAGCTTTTATCGATCCCATCACTTAGCAAAACAACTTCCCATTAACATTACAAGGCTGTACTGACCACGGCCCCCGTCCTTATTCTAACAGCCAGATGATTACCCCCTTTACCATGTACCACCTGGCCCGACATGACCTACCCCCCCCCCCCTCCCCCAACATGAACCACCTGGCCTTGGTCTCCTTGGCTAACCGTCGAATGCAAAATCAAAATTTGAAAACCAAGTTTCCACTGAAGTCTGTGACAGAATTACGCTTTAGGGGTGGGGGATAGTGGGCATTGAACAACCATTAACTTAGTTCTGATGTTGAGGTTGCCATTGACAATTCTTCACTTCTAGGAGAGTGTGAGGAGGGGAGAGGTGGTGTCAAGTTTCCAACTCAAATCTTTGAGCCTGATTCACTCTTTGTGTAAACCATACAACATGGCACTTATTTTCTGGATAGGGCCCCTGTGCTGTGCTTCACAGATAGTAATAGTCGGTCACTTGACTCAATTTGCATAAAATATTTCTTTCACTGTCGATATCAATGAAAACAAATAATTTCAAATGTTATAGTCTTGAGTCTGCTGCAAATACGAAGATTGTTTTGACTTTCCCTTTCAGGAACCGCGATTGAAAACTGTACCGATGGACGCATTGCCAGACGTCAATTCAGCAGCAGAAGAATTATCAAAGTTATGACAGATAGTAAGCAATATACTTATTTGTTGGTGACATGGACTTGTACAAAAGATGTTTCAAACAGCCAAATACATAGTACCATATGGCAACAGAGTAACCATGGCTACCCGGGATATCTGGTAAGCAAAGGTGGTTGAATACATAGACACATTTGAAATGAGGGGAATTTTTGGCGAATTTTAATTTTTTCGAAGCTGTAGTGCCCAGATCAACAAGAGTTCACGTACTTTATGTTCGCAGATATTGGGAAATTTCCCACTAGTCGCATGTCATTATTACATAGATATATAACATATATAGCATACTTGCGTTTAGGCTTGTGGCAATCGGGGGATTTTCCAGTATAATAGATCAATGGAAAGAATACGTGGGTCAGTGGAAAGAATACTTCTACCAACAACAAAAATGACTTGCTTAATAATGAGTTTTTTTGCTGTTCGAGGTATTTATTCTGCAAACAGACATATTTCACCACACAGTGTCTTTTTGTTCAACATGTAAAGGGAATTTTCTCACTACACAAAACGTATGGCATCTTCCGACTTGATAGCATGCCACGTTGCATTGGTTTTAGACTAGATCAATGTCGGCATATCAAGGAAACATTCTACATTTAAAAAAATAAACGTATGAGGTGTTATGTTACTGCTTTTGAAAGTCTTGTGTTAAATACAGTTCTAATGAAAAGTTTTTGTTCTTGTTTAAAAGTTTTTATCATTGTAACAGCTGGACTTAAAATGTAAATACAGTGGGAGCAAATTTTAACAGATCTTCAAATATATGTCAGGCATTTTGGTGTGTTCACACTAATAGAGACCGAGACAGATACTAAGACCGATAGAAGGTGGCTTCTGATTGTGTGCTGTTGTTCATACAGCACCAATACTTAGACCGACACCGAAGTCATTGGGTACTGTACCTATTTTATCGGTGTCGGCCTTGGCATCACTCTCGTTCACTACCAGTGTATACACAGGGTTACTTTGTCATCTTTACAACATCAGATCTTGAGATCAGACTAGTTGCAGAACTACATCCAACTACGTGAAATTTTTATGTACATACAACAAGATTGGGCCAAAAATATACAGTACAACATAAAAAACTCAATTCGTCTTTTCTTCTTCCATAAAGGCACAATCACAATCGGACTCGGAATCTGAAAGGTGCACCAAATCCGAATTTGCTCCAGCAGTGATCAGCAGATTTGCAATATCCATGTAATGTCTGCCCACTGCTAAACCCAGCGCTGTGGTACCATCAAAAGTCCTACAATCTATTTTAACATCAGATCTAGCCATTAGAAAAAGCACCAAAGGCACATCTCTAGCCTCGACTGCATAGTGCAAAATAGTTCGTCCACTTTTACCATCTGCTATGTTCGGGTTAGCTTGAATATGCCTTCTACTTAACAGATATTCCACGATTGCCAGATGCCCCAAGAGGGCAGCAACGTGTAGACATGACTCCCCGTCGTAGTTCAGTGTTGACATTTCTTGTGGAATTTGTCTTTGCGGTACGTAAAAGGGCAGGGGAATTCTCTCGCTTGTCTCAATTGGGGTCGTAACCGCTGCAGCAGAGTCCAAATCTCCTTGCTTACAACAAAGGTGGAGGGCTGTGTTACCATTTCTGTCCCTGATGTCGAGTGTAGCCCCTGTAACCACCAGGGCACGTACCAACGCCGGTTGATGTGTCAGGACGGCTAAGTGTAAGGCACTTTGTTGCAAATGATTCCTGTGATCCAGAAGTTCAGGAGAAGGTACAGATTGAATCATCTGCAATGCCTGTTCTGTTGCCTGGTGAATGATAGCTAGTAATAAAGGGGTATCCCCATCTGAATCAATATCGAACCAAATGGCATATCCGTCATTGTTGAATTGATCGGATTTGTCATCTCCAGTGTTGTTGGAAAAGATGCTACTTTCAATTGGTAATTCTGGTGGTGATCTAATTTGACGTGGCGGATCTAGTGCGACTGTTGGCTGGGATCCAGTTGTTAAGGTTTGCCAGTTATTTCCACACGGATTATTTAACGTAGAAATTCCCCTGCTTCTTAAATTTCCTGTGTCACTTGCATTTATTCCGCTCACGAAGTTATCATCTATTCCTAATCTGTCAAACTGACTTATCAACGTGGGTGTTGGCGGATGCATGTTCGTTGTGTATCCAGAACTATATCGTGGATATGCATGGTGCTGTTCAGCAGGAGTAGGGGCTGCAGACGCTGTCGTTCCAATTCCACTGGGGTCAAATGGGGAAATCCTGGGGTTAGCTCCATCAGTTACTAGTCCCAAATCTGCAGCGAAATTAAAACCGTCAATTTCGTCTTCGAGAGCCGAGTCTGCCTGCAAGTCGGGTACAAATTGTTGAGCGGAAGCGGCAGGTGGGATTCCCGAGGAGCTTGCAGTTGGCGGCCCCTGAACAACAGAAGGTCTTGGAGCTTGACATGTTGGGGGGAAATAATCCCATGGGACTGGCATTTCCTGAATTTAGTATGACCTCCAAACAAGCTGTTGTGCCTCAGCTCTGAAATGTATGAACATAAATCAGTCTATGATAAGAATCAGACTACTCACACATACCAGTTATTCACGGGTATTCCATGCGCCTGTGGAGTAATTCCAAATCAGTGAAGTAAACTCATACAAACGTTTACAAAATTTAACTTGCGTATTTCGTAAAGGTGTACAAAAAATAACTTTGTTTAAAAGACCTAAAAGGCACTTCTAATGCTTTTCTGCTGGTTCACCACATGGTTTTCCCACTTGAATTCACTGTATTTGTCTGGGTGTACCCCAGCCAAAAGTCCCGAGTCAAAAATGCAGCGGAGGACATTGTCCTAACAGCAAATGTTCTCATTACCTTTCCGTTCCAGCTGTCGATGGCTTTCTTTCAGGGTCAAAAAAGGTTGTTTTTCATACAGGTAAACTACACCGATTCGGGGAATTTTGCAGCACAGTGTGTGGCGTAGCTGCATTTATTGACTGATTGGGGAATCCCAGGAATACAGATGCCATGTTTAGTTCAACCGACTTGCGTGAGTCAGCTAGATGCTGCAAGCAATCCAAAAACGCACGCTTCGAGAGTTTCAATAGATTGATTAATTGCTGTTTAAGTTCATAAATAGATCTATTCAAAGCGCCAATTTACCTGGATTTTTCTTAGTCTCAGACTTTCCTTATCCGTCTGTTTTGCATTCGAAACCGATGACGATGTAGATTAGAGCTCTTGGATTCTTCAGTAAGAAACTTTCAGTTCCACCACAGTTCTGGCAAATCCGGTGTTGTCAGCTACACAACGTTCCTGTAACTTACATCTACTGTGCTTTGGCAACGGAAATAAAATGGAATTTTGATGACATCCGCCTATACAGGTTGAAAATATTGTCCATTTACATCGAGTCTTTGCTGTCTGCCTGCGTGCTGACTCTAGTTAGTGACGTACTTTCCGAAGTGGGGAAGCCCCTTGGAATTTCCTTCAATTTGCCTGTACACCAGACCTAAAAATGAATTGATGTCGACGACTCTGGAGTTAAGAACAATTCCTCGTTGACCCACTGTAATGTATATAAATTAAGTCAGTTTATTGGGGAGGCGTAGGGTTAGAATTCTGCTGGGAGGCGGATTTTCCATCAATCGACCTAATTGTCGCCGTTGCCATCACAAATTTCCTTTGAACAAAGTTTCTAGAATTTGGCGGGAACGCAAAGCATTGTCGGATCGAGAAGGGGCTAAAATTTCATTTTCGTGCAGTTTTCGGGGAAAAAATGGTCTAAAAGTGGGCTGGCGCCCCCTTAAGGATTGGCACCTCCTCTAGGAAATCCTGGATCCGCCACTGCAAAGGGAATCCAGGAACAGACCTAGATTTAGTATTCTCCGTGCAGGGAGCGTGAACCCTCGGCGACATTTGATTTTGCAAAATTTCCCGAAACTGCATTTTGGTCCGTTAGGGGTGAGGGTTTCGCCCCCAAATCCGCCACTGGAATTGTAGGCAGGGCCACAACATAGTTTTCACATTAGGGATTCTTGTGCTATTGCGAATGGACGCAAAGGGATTTGTCATTACCATTGCCAGATTTTTCATGCCAAATTTCATCGAAAGCGAGGGACATTTATGACTGTCCTATTTTGAAAGGGCTAGATGTTGTGCCCTTTTAAATAACATCGATCCAAAAGTTTGGGGAAGAGGGGAGGGACGGAAAATAATCATTTTTATTACAAATGAAATTTTCAATTCTGTAGTTACTCAAATGAACGCAGATCTGAACAGAAGACATTTTATTTGTGTCACCTGAGCACTCTTAACGAATCGCATAATCAGTTACCAGGTGTTTTGTCAAAGCTTCAGTATGTCAACACATTGCAATAACGCAATTAAAATCATTTATTCTAAATATTTCGAGAAATGTTGTGAGTAATTCCTGTAAACAAAGTGACGAAATAGTTTGATTTTTTTTCGGATTAAGAAAGATTTTTATTATATTTTTAATATGCTTTATCGAGAACAAATTCTGATTAATGTATTTTGATTTATTAAGAAACAAACATTAACATAATTACATAAGGTTCAAGTTCAGATCCCGATGGAAATATTGGACAACAATGGCAGGTAATTCAAAAGACAAAAGAACGGAGAAACCTATTCACAAATTAATTTATGGTCAATTTTATGTTTTCATTACAGTGAGTACATCGTGATCGACTCGAAATAAATCTCGGAGGTATCGGATCTCGTAGAATGAAGCCGTAAATTACCTCTGCTTCCATTTGTATTAATGGGTTGTCGAATACCACAGCTGCAAATACGCTTCACGGCGCTGCAGAATCTTCTTTCAAGAAATATGAAAATAATGGGATTCATAAAGGAATTTAGAAAGAATAATAAGTTTACGAAGTTCTTTGTCTTCTGTGCTATGACATTGGTGTAACACAATGTTTCAGAAAAGATACTTGGCAGAACACAAATAGCAAATAGCAAAGTAATAATGGCGACTAGTTTGGTTTTCCTTCTTTCTCGTCGCTTAGCATTTCGCACTGCATTGGATTCCGCTGTAGGCGTTGTTTCTTGGTTCCTGTAGTACCAGGTGGTGTTGGAGCTAACTTCTCTCAGTGCATTTGTAGCATTCTTCAGTGATAGAAGTAAAACGCAGTGTAAAGCAGCTACGATGACCAGCACCGTGAAGCCAGTCCAAACCAAGAACAAGTAATAGCTGTAGTCAGACCAGATAAATGGGTGTAGGGCGGCCGCGAACAATGACCATAACCAGGCACAGGTTATGGTCATTCCAAGTCTGGTACATGTCACCCAGACTCTGTAGTGAAGAGGTTTGAGCACTGCAATCGTTCTTTCCACTGTCACTACCAGCAAATGCGTTACTGATGACATAAGCGAGAAATGCACAACAAACTTGGCAGCAGTTAGATATTTGTTGTCATCCACCCACAGGCCTAATCCCCAGATTGGTTCACTTACTAAACCAACGAGCAAGTCCGCTCCAGCCATGCTGACTATGATGTGATTGGTCTTCTTCCGGAGCTTTTTAGTTTTGAGAACAACGAAAATAAGCAACATATTTAGACTGACAGTAATGATTGAAAGTGCAAAGAAAATTATGGTTTGACAAATGCTTGGCGTGGCCAAATGTTCGTCGACGCATTTCCGCATCTGAACACTGTCGTTCGTTGTTGTTTCCATTTCTGTTCCGACTCCAGAAAGATTAAAGTCCACAATCCGTAAAACGTTCTACTGACGGAAATGTAGTTTCCCGCAGAACCACTTGTTTATGCTTCCTGAATAATTGAAAAGGAAACCACAAACAAGGAACATTAGTTTTCGTAAATGATTAAGCTTGTAGAAATACTACATGGATCTATTAAATATCTAGTAAACAATACGTAGTTTTAATTTCATGGGAAATATTCTTTTCTGTGTTCATTCTCAGAAAATTATTAAATTTATGAGCTTAAAAATAAGGCTGGGTCACATTTGGTTGGACGTCAGCAAAGAACTTTGATATATATGCCTTCGCCCATATATCGAAGTTCTTTGAAGTCAGCTGTTAGTGTTTTTTCTGGTGTCGTAATAATAGATGTCATTATCATCGTTTGAACCTCTTTTACTCCTCGGAAAGTAGTGAAGCAATTTTCGAAAGGATGTTTAAAACAGAGGCTTCTGTGTAGCATTTGTCAATAATATTCGAACTGCTGTGGAGATTATGAAATACAATGATAAATTTCATACAGGAACTTGAAGACCAATGAGTACTATTGTAATTACCTCTACCACAATCTTTAAATAGCCCATACCCATGTTTTATGATCGGAATAAAAACGAGGCGCCTCCGAACGGGGCTCAAGATGGTTCCGCGGCAAACAATCCCAATGTCTGGTGCAGGGCGGGGGGGGGGGGTGGAGCGGTTGGTGACCATTTTTTTGTCCCGAGTCCAAATGTGCCATGGTGTGCCATTCCAACTTGTCCCGGGCGAATGCAAATGGTTCGCGCACATATAGTGTAACGCGGAACCATAAATATCTTGTCATAAGAGTATTTTAAATGAACATTTCCTCTGCGGAAATGGAACAAGTTGTACAACGGAAATTATTATTTCATGTTTGGTTCCGATAAAAGCAATATTTTCAATTGCTGTGCCCCATCTTTCCCACAAAGGAAATTTATGGATAAAAACTACAACTTCTCAATAAAAACTACAAATACACACATATAATATGTAACGCATGAACACGGTACGTACCTGTCACGAAAATCTGTTGGCTGTCATATAGAATTGTTGTGGACAGTGTACCAAATGAAAACTGTGACAGAACTTGTGTCGAGTTTATAATTCTCTGAGAGTAATTAATGGTTTATGCAATGCGGGTGATGGTTACAAAATTTCCTGAAACAACTTCCTATTTCTGAATATTTCTAGGAGTATCATTGCCTTTGCTACCATTGGTTGTGCTTCGAACGATATTGGTGACGTTTTTTAACTAGTTTTCCTTGAATGAGTGGGTTAAATTCTAGTTACAGTTTGTGTTGAGTTCTGTGAGTCCAGTCAATTTCAATTCAGTTTGATTTATCCGACATTATCCTTGTATTATATATGGTGTGATCCATCAGCATACATGCGCTCTGCGCTTTTTGTGAAAACGTATCGAAGAATCGTCGCCAGTACATTTAATTCAGTGTTACAGAAATAAAACAAGTTACATAATAAAAATTGTTTTGACTGATTGTGAAATTGATATTCTCAGTTTTTCAAGTTTGCAGTAAACAAAAACATTTGGTAGATTTTACAGCGATGCTGACAATTTGTTCATCTCTAATTTTGGGGTTTTAGATGATCCCAAATTGGCAAATTGAATTGTGGAAAAATAAGACATCGTCGCATTTTTATGACGCTCTTTTAGCTCATTTTTCATTTTGAAGTTTTGTAATTTCATAGTTACCATATCTGTGTTGACATCTCCCCATTCTGTCACTTTCAAGCTGCTTTTTATATTTTAACTGGAGGTTTTTTTTGTGAATTCTGTATCATGTGAAATATGCTTTTCAACAGGAAGGCTTTTTAGTCTCTTCGGGAGACCACAGTGAAGCATATGCTCTGACCATGTACCGAAAATGAAAAATGAAATTAATGTTTTACCCCCCCCCCCCCACCTCTCCCAAATTAAAAGTTTTCCTTTTCAGTCAGGATATCAGATTTGCAAAGGGACAGTTGCCCCTCCCCCTTCCATACAAAAATGAAAAGTTGCCTCTTAGCCAGGACATCAGATCTGCCATTGGACTGTACTCAGTAAAGCAGTAAAGAATACAGAAAATAATGCAAGTGAACTTCACTTCTTGACTATATACATTTCCACTGCTTTTTATATCTGGGTTGCCAGCTAAAAACAGACATCCGAGGAGACTAAGGACTAAGGAGACTATCTCTGATGCACTCACTCACAACTGGGTGAAGAAAAATGTCATAATTTAGCAGTTCATCCTAAAAACTCACCAGATGTCTTACACAGTCACCCCCTCCCCCACCAGACATAGGGAATGTCAGACTGTGGCAAGTCTAACAGTAAGACCACAAGGTCAAGGCCACACCACCCTAATATATATATAGCCCCTAGCATACATTGGGCACTTCAGTAATCCCTCCTGGCTAAGGTACATCTGATTCCCCTGATGATAAACTGACATTCATGCACTCAACACTGAGTCTTGTCTTTATGACCCCTTGACATGGTGGCAGCTCAGACTTAACATATGACAGGGTTCCCACTTGCACTGGAAAACCTGGGAATATGAGACTTTTTCCAGTCAGGGAAAAGTCAGAGAATTTTAAAATTATACCAGAAAGTCAGGGAATTTTGGTTGAGTCAGGAAAATTTCATCAAAAAATAATAAAAAATAAGTTGCAAAGTAAGTACAAAAACAGTTATATCTTGACATTGTTTTGTTAAAAATTTATTCCTTCACTGAATATAAGGCCCAAAAGTAACATTTTAATACAATTCAGTTTTAGTTTCTTGTTATTGGAAGCTCTAAAGTTTATGTGTTTTGAAGTCTTGGAAAAAAGTCAGAGAAAAATGTAAGAAATACTGGAAAAGTCAGGGAATTTCTTGAGAGGGAAAAAGTGGGAACCCTGATATGAGATCTCATCAGATATTGGAATATTGTTCTGGATGTGATTACCTAGTGCCAATTGACAGACAGTGTGGTAAGGACCCTCCCAAGGTTTGCCTTTTTAAGTGGTTAGGTGGTTTAAGTTTACACTTAAACCACCTTATAGGATAGCGATCGGCAACTTCTTTTTGGCAATTTGGGACACT
>JBCAUG010034688.1:0-10118 GCA_038406175.1 Haplosyllis leylae | reverse complement strand
GCTGAGTCAAAATCGGCTAAAAACAGAAAGTCCCATGGGGGGGGGGTAGGGGGTCATGGCCAACTTTTGATGCCAAGTCCAGATCTCTCAAAACCAAATTTCCCTGTTTCCGGGGGGGGGGGGGGACGGGTTCATGGCTAACTTCTAACTTGTGACTTCTTGTGAGAGTTTAGGGTGAACTACAAAATTTTGAAAAGAAAATTATCCACCAAGTTTAGTAGTGAGTGCATCACGATAAAATTCAATTGACAGTGAAGCTGCTGTAATGTGTGTTGTTTCCTTCATGAATTGCCAGTACAGAAATACACTTTGAATCTGCCTGAGTGTCCGATTTAGCATGCAGTTGGTCATACATAAGTCACAGATTTACTGTAACATTCAAAGTAAATTTCTTTGTTTGCAATTCATGCAGAAGACAGTGCACATTGCAACAGCTTCACTGCCGATTAAACTGTCCATAATGTGCGGTTAAAAGTGTCAAGTCCACAATGACTAGCAATTTTTTTGTAAATTTTTATTTGCCATTCCAATTCCTTTCCTGAGCAAAAGTAATCGAACCATCACCCTACCTTCTTCAGTTGTTTTAAAAAATAGTTTAATCAAGTTGTCGGTTCTCGGGGGATTTTGCTTCTTGCCATCGTCGCGTGAGGCACCACTAGTTAACAGTACAGACTTCGTAGGTCATTTAACGGAATAGTCAGAGTGAATAGAAATAATTGACCCATTTTGCACAAGGTCTACCCTTGACATTAAAGAAATGGGCCATCGGGTATTGAATAGAGATTTTTCAGTGATTAATAGTTGGCGTAACTTAAGTTGAAGTTGTAACATTAGAATGCGCCAAGATAAGGAACATACACAGAGTCAAGTCTACATAGAAAGGAGAGATTTATGAACGTTGAAGAACAAAATCATCTGTGACATACGCCCACGGACTATGAGGCTAAGGTAAGAATCAATTATATTTTCGTTAAAATGATCACACTTGTAACAGAAATGGTGTCTGCTAAGGTATGTGGAAGGTGCCAACCCCAAAGATGAAGGGTGCCAAACTATTATTTTTGACCAATTTGTCCCAAAAACTGCACGAAATTGAAAAACAAATTGAACTGGGAGGCAGGGAGGCACACGTCCCGAGCGCCCCTGGGATCCGCCGATGTGCACGCGATATTTGGGAGTGAGTTCATTCCTATCATCACTAAACCTCATCTGTGGCTCTTGGTTCGAATCTTTGGCGGATATCCTTTTGTGCAATTTTGTGCAAATCAGCTTTTATCAGAATAAACGAAAAGAAATTTCCGAAGGCATTGTTTGATTCAACTTCTTTCCATTGCATTAAACATGCAGAATGCCGTTTCATTAGGAGTCAAAAACATAAATAATTGAGTCACTTGATGCTTGTCACATAGTTCTTCAGCTAATAAGGAAAAGTCATTACAGTACTAAAAATAGTTTTTTTCCTTATGTCACTGAACTAAAGATATCAAAATGTTTCCTTATCATTGAGGAGTGTTTTGTCAACAACAAAAAAATCCGGTTTATTTTTTCTTCTTGCAAAATATTGTCAACGTAAATCAGCGATGTGTGTGTGTTCAATAAACTTGTGCGAAAAGTCAATGCTATTCTTCCACGAAGGATACCTGGATTAAAATTCACTTTGAAATAATCGGGACGTTTCACGCACTGACGTAGATACCGATACAGACACACACATTTAACTTGTTGCACAAAGTACACTCAGCTGAAGCCGCTAATAAATATTTCGACAGGTAGTATTTTGTGGGGCTGCAAATCAGAAGGTTAACCAACTCTGTAGCACCCATTAAGAAGATCAAGAGCAGAAGAACTCTGTTCAAAAACTCTCTTCATGGCTGTGATAAAATCAATCCACAAGTCTTTAAATTTGTATGCCATATTTTATGCAATTTTCTCCATTTAGTTTGCCATGGGCAGTGAAGGAACTCTTCGCAGATTGTTTTTCACTTCAAAATAAACAATTCACATGAAATTATCTTTGTATATAATTCCCCAAAGATAATTTTGATGACATAAATCTCTGTTGCAATATAAAATTTATGTTACATTTATTGAAGGACTTTGATAATTTTTACACATTTGATTGATGACTTTTATCACTCAAATAATCAATTTGATCCACTTGGACGTGAACCATGGACCCAAAACTGACTTTCTAAAATTTGGTATTTGGACCAACACAGTGATAGAGGAGAAGACTGACATGGGATGTCCTAAAATTTTACATAAAATCTGTTTCATTGAACCTTTGTGAAAATGATCTTGGTTATATCAAGCGGAAATTTAGCGGAAGCTAATACACTGTAGATCCGGATGACGTACTGCTTTCTCTGAGAAATTGAATTGAAGTTCTGAGGATCACTGCTTTACTCACTGCACATTCATCCAATCCATCTGTGCGGATTCAAAACAGGATGAAGCTGTTACCGAATGTGGACTGTACTTCCTGTTCACTGCGCCATATTACCGCCATTTGATATAACGCGCAGGATTGAATAAGGATATCTTGGGCGTCCCGGATTGCCTTCATCACAAAGACAAAGCTAAACGAAACATACAAAGCTTTAATTTATCAAATGGTTGTACGTTAGGCTTGCATGGAAAGATAACTTGACTTGGTGAAACATGGACGTAAGGAACATCAACATAGCTGTTATCTTCATACTGCAGGTTGGTTCAAAATTATTGTATTCAATTTGTAGGGACTTAAGACTGTTTTAACTGGATATTTTAAAGATCTATGTCGTGTTTTATGTGTCCGTAATCCTTTTATTTTTGGCAATAAAAGGGACAATTTAACTTTAACTCAGTGATTGATTGTTGCGTGCAATAGGAGATATGTGCGTGGGAAGACTTCCATCTGGTTCTTGACTGCTCAATGAGTAAAAATTATTAGGAATAAAATGCTCGGTGGTAATGCTGGTCGTCTAGAGATCAGCAGGTGTCGGGTATCGCACCAGAGGTGAATTTAAGGAATCCATTTCACAAAGTATGCAAGTGAGGAATCCACCCTGGCGTTGAAACCCAAGGCAGATATCACCAGAAGTGCAAACCACGGGCGCATAGGAGGCCAACAAAAGGACTTATATACTTCAATTTTTTTTTTTTAAAATGAGCATGAGCAACTGTTTGAAGCAAATGTAATGCGTCACATGGAAGACTGAGATCTTTTAGCTGTGATATTCAGGCTTTACTCCCAAAAATAAAATTATAAACAGAACTAAATATTTGGTCAAATTGTGACAAATTACATGGCAGATATGACAATAATTGTCAATAATTGTCAAATATATCAAAAAAGGCCTCGTAGGTTGGTTCCTAGAAGAGTTAATGGGACGAAATGGTTCCGGTACGTCATTCCAACGATCTAATTATGATCTAAAAATAAACAAATGGCCTATGTGGATAGAATTTCACAAAAATTCATCTGTAATCCCTTATGGAAAGCAAAAAAAGGAATTTAACTGAAAACCTTCCGAGAAAACAATTCCTTTATTACTGGCTTGTTCAGAGTGAGCTTAGTGTTTGAGTTTAGGGGTCCAGGGGATTTGGGGACATGGTGAATGGCAGTCTCCGGAACTTCTGTGATAAGTAGGCTTAATTTACTGTATTGTGATTGGTTGGAATTGAGAACTTTAAATGGGGTGGGGGCAACTAACCATATTTTTATCATACCAGGAGGTCCAAGGAGTTCAAGGAGTCCAAGAGCTGCAAGGGATCCAAGAAGTCCAAGGGTCCAAAAGGTCCAATTAGTTCAAGGTGTCCAAGGAGTCCAAAGGGTCCAAGGGATCCAAGGGATCCAAGGAGTCCAAGGGGTTCAAGGGATCCAAGGGGTCCAAGGGTGTCCAAGGGTCAAAGAATCCAAGGCTCTAGATTCAGAAAATTACATCACCTAGATTATTCCTATTCATTTAAGGTGTAAAAATAGGAGTTAAATACTAAAACTTTCTCAAAGGGTAACTGTGAGTATCTCACTTTCACATATTTTTTCTATTTACTCTTTGCAACTCTAATCAATGTATAAAATTACTTATCTTTTCATATTTTAATACAAAAATGTTAAAATTCTTATTTTTACAATGATCTAGCAGCTTGCCATCTTTCCAAAATAACTGACGCCACTTCTAACTATTTTTGTGGAAAATTTAGGTGATAGTTGAATTTTAACTAACATGTTTAAATGATATTTCTGAAAATGCAAATTGTTACTTTGATATTTTGCAAATCTATTTGAATATTCATCGAATCTAGTGTTACATCTCCCAACAGAATTTTTCGTGATAAGGTTTGGATAAGAACTTGTGAAAATGATTTGGATTCTGTTGGGACGTTTTCCAGAAATCTTGGTGGATATAACTGTTAATAAAATCCTTTATGGAAAGTGATGTGGACAAAGTAAACAGCACGGTGAGCTGGATAAGTGTACTCTTACAAATCCATTGAGGCCAAATGGGACGAGATTTGCTCATTTGAATTCCTTTCATTGACAGTAACATCGACAAACCGAATCCCATCCTCAATAAACATACCTATGAGTCACGACAGCAGTGGTCTGCAATGTTTGAGTTTAGTTGAGCGGATGATTTTATGTATTTGTTTTGCATATAATTTTCCACTTCGTTTTCTTTTGCTTCTCTCTTTTGTCAAGTGGTCTTATTTGAGACACTGTGTGAAGGTTTAAAATTGTTATTTGTCCGAAATATATGCATTTTGACATTTAAAAGTTTTAGGACTTTTCACCATCCCTGATTTGAGAAGAATAAGAAAGTACAATTGATTAAAGAAATCTCACCACTAATCTCATCACCAAAATGTTTCTCATGGATATTTGAAAGCATTTTGTTCTTAACATTAGTGCTACAAAGTTTTGGGGAATGCCAGCTGTAAAGAACTACCTCAAGCAAGTCAACTCTGGTTAATGACAGGAGGTTAAATGTCATTCTGTGCCATTCGTGTCGAACCAGACCACTCCAAATAATTAAACTCTTGTCCATTGGGAGACGAAATCTCAATAACCAGATGAGTTATATACCTTTAAAACTAATGAAATGGTGATAGACTACGTAACTATATGTTCTAAACTTGTAATTGCAATAAGTAAGATTGAGATCTTTATGTTTAGAGTCTAGCATTTGTACAGATCTAATCAGTCAAATTTACTCAAGTTGTAGCATATCAGTAAAATATGTCCATCTTATCTGACATTGATGAAAAGCCATCTATTGATGTAAAAAGTACTTGGCATAGTATTATTATAAACATTACGCCACTTCTTATTCTATTAATAGATATATTCACCAAGCAAAAGATAAACTGAAGATTTGATTTGTACATTTCACATCCTTCAAATCCCGCGGGTGGCCCACCCGTGAACGTTAAGTACATGCCATTGAGCAAAAAGTTTCAATGATTACGTAGGTACAGGGCTAATTATGAGAAACAGAACGAACTAAAAGGGTTTACATCATAATTAGCATTGTCTACAGTCTACAGAATACAGACATTCTAGAAACATTGCTGGGCAACAGCCGAATATCTCTGAAGAGGGCCTTGTTAAAAATATTACTAATAAACTAAGTAGTTTTCATGGAAAGTCAGTTTGAATTATTTACATGAAAAAGTATCCCTTTCGTCAGACCTGGGCATTACACGCCTTGACTTGGATTTGAACAGATAAATCTTGTGTGTATCACTGTATAGCCCCGAAACAAGTCCAATTAATCGTTCAGTTCTTCAAGGTAGCCGCTTCAACCTACAGTTACACCTTAATAAAGCACAGCAATGTACGTGGTTGTGTTAAAAATTTCACCAAGGAAAAAATCTCCACCAGAATTTTAGCAGACAATTTTCTGGGTAAGGTACTTTGAATTTAGAAAATACGTGTATTCAAGTTCACTGTGACAGCACTATTTCAAGTTTACAGGAAAAAGCTGCTGACATCACTGTAATGATTTCGCTGGAAATAAGGGAACTTATGCTACAAATTGGTCTGTGTTGGGATCTAGACTTGCGAGATCGTTGATATTAATTAATTAATTAATTAAATGTGCTGTGTAATTTTCTCAATCAACATATACGTTTTAAAGATTTTAGCCAAGTTGCTTAAAAGAGCTGCGTCAGTGATAATTCTCATGCACATCACTATGAAGCACGAATAAGTCCAGGATATAATTTTAAATGATGAATGTCTGCATATTCTGGTAGATTGATCCACATAGAAGTTTTAAAGGAAACAATACAGTTGAATTCTTTTCATCTGGTTAATCCACTATGTGAAAGTTATCATTGCATCCACCTGCTGATGTTTCAAGCTGTACACATAACACTTTGTTTTATCCAATCTGAAGCGTTGGAGACATTGGTCTATTCATGTGACAAAGTACAAAAAGAACTTAGTTGTTTATTTCCACTTCATTAAGACAATTTATTCCCAAAGGCATTGTTGCGTTGGCTGGCAGAATTTTTTTCATACTAATGTTAATGTGAACGGCAGGAAATGTTATTTAGGATTCATGATATTTTCGTACAACCAAAGTATTATGTGAGACTCCAGTGAGCAAACAGATGTCGAATCTCAAGTAGAATCTGGTTTATCGTGGTTAAAAAAGGGTCATTAATCTCCGAAATGTACCATAACTTTTGGAATCGAAAAAGATAGACAAAAGATATGCAAATCCCAAAGTCCTGCTAAAATTCACGACATAAATTTTTTATCAAATGTCTTTCTCCTGTAAAATAGGTAATAAAATGGCCCCGAGATTTCATGGTTTTTTTAGCACTAGATCTGTTGCCAATTTATTGACCACCGATTACAGTCGCCCCCTCAAACCCTATCCTTATTGCTATCTGTCTGTTCTTATTGTCCTTGTTTTCTGAAGAGAAGAAGTCAAACGAAGGTTTGTTGCATGTTGTCTTTACTTTATTGCAGAGAAATGTCTCAATGGAGTAAAATGTAAAATTCAAAAACATCTTTTTCCAGAACATTTATTTTGTTATATTATTACAAAATGCGAAAAGTTACTTCTTTTTGTGCGATTTGCTCGCGCAACTCCTTGTGCTTCAATCCTCACTTGAACCAATTTGATTTAAGGAATATTAGTCTTAAAGTACTTATCAATGACATTTACATCAAAAGATTTTCGGCTGAAATGAATTCTCGCTCCGTGAAACGTGGGACAGAAAACCTGCTACTGAACTTTGATTTTAGTTCTTGAGCTTCAAGGAAAAAGTCAAATGCCGTTCTCTAGCAACTCTCAAGTTACTAAAAAGACTTTTATAATAGCAAAAATCAAAAGAGACAGCACTCCACTTGAAAAAAGTGAAATTTTCTCTACGACTAGAAGAATTCATGTCACAAGTTGAAAAAGAAGTTGGTTACGAGTCTAACAAAGAAGTTAATTGAGTTTTTCATAATTTTTTTGTTTGCCCCTAATGAAAATAAAATAAGAAATAGAACCGTTGCAAATAAAATTTAACGTTGCAGCAAACAGCAAAAAATGGTCTTGTGAGGTACAGACAACCTACAAGTCACACATTTAGCACTAAACACAATGTTTTAAAACATTACCCAAAAAGTCAATTGTAATCTGCAGCAAATGACGGCTTTCAAGTACCAAGGAATGGGATATGTACATTTGAGATTGAGAAATTTAAATTCCAGAAGAGTTTTGATTTTTGAATTTTGTTCTTCAAAAGTTAAATCTTCTGATCCAAAATGGGAAAAACTTCATCGTTTCGTGCCTTTCCCAGTATCAGGCATCTGAGAAAAGTCGGTGACGAAAACATTTACTTCTGAAATGACTAGATTGTGAAACTTAAGTCTCGTTTCTTGTTCCGAGTTGTGTACAATACTCAAATTCCCTCTCCCCAAATTAATTCCCCAGAACAAGAAAGTCCTCCTGTGGGAAACCACAAAAGGCGTACCGTCCGTGGCATGACCAGTCCAGGGGTGCCCCAGTCCCAGCTGGAGGGGTACCCCAATTCTATCCTGGCCAGGGGATACACCACTCTGGCTGGGGTACCCCCCCACCTGGGACTGGGGTAGCCCCTCCCCCAGAAAGGACCCGGGACCAGATCGCAGGGATATATAGGACCTGAGACCGGGGTACCTGCCAGAAAGGACCTGGGACCAGATGCCAGAGAAAGGAACATGGGACCTGAGATTGGGGTACCCCATCCCATGGACAGACACACATCTGTGAAAACAGTACCTTCCCGTCGTACCGCGGTCGCGGGCGGAAATAAACGGTGAAATAGACAACACAAATACTTAAGCCATAATCTCAATATTGAATGAAGTCGGGGTGTGGTGAACCACAGGGCAAATATTCTGTGTAATATTGACATTTTGTTGTAATTTTTTTCAGATATGCTTGGTGACTTCCCTCAATACCTGCAGAGACAGCTGGGTAAAAAATCTTACACAAGAAGAATTTTCTATCTACTCTTGTGGAAAGTGTTTTGTTCAAGTATTTATGGAGAAAAAAATATTGGCCATTGAATACCCACCGACGCCACCATATTGGCTACACCATATCACAATTAGAAACATTTCCATTCCTGCTGATCCTGGAATTGATCCGTCGCCAATTTGTGGAATAGCTGGTCTGGATGATGGTGAATGCAGCAAATGGAAGCAGTGTTGCTTTGCCGCCAGGGAGTGCTGCAGTGCAATGTTAGCTGATAACACGGAAGGTAGGAAGCACATTATATCCAGAAATTGGGTTCGCGAAGAATGATATTGCTGTCAAAAGCGTCAAACTGTTTTCTTAGATTTTATGACTGACTGTGCCGAAGACAAATCATTTCTGTTTTTCAAAAAAAATGTGAAAACACAAGCTCTTTTGGGAGGGGGGGGGGGAACCGATATATCCCTGTTTTGGATTCCTGGTGACGTCTGCCCTGGGTTTCAAAGCCAAGGTGATTCTTTCACTAGCGTGCTTTCTCGCTTGATTTGTGGTTTGAACAATTTAATATTTTAGCTTGATAGAGCTTAAAATTTGAAGAGTTACTGTGGTTGTAAACTTGGTGGTGATTGGGATCACAAGTTACCGTTGCAACTAGATGCTTTGGTGCAGAACAGCTAATCGGGAGCCTCCCACAGGATATCATGCCAACATTCTGCATTTTCCAAAATAAAAGACCACGATAAAATTGGATCCCTATGTACACCTTGATAGATTATTCACCACGTGTGTAAAAGTGATGTTGGTGTTTGCCCTAACCTTCAGTGAAAGGGAAGACTAAACCAAAGTCCAGGCGAAACAGCCACTCTTCGCTCTTGTGGAATAATTTATTCTGATGCACTTAAGGTATAATTTCATAAGGGATCAATTGGCATTCTAAACTGCTAATCTGGCTAATCCGTTAGTTTGAGGTTCAAAAACGATTTCCTGACACCTGAACGTTTTCAATTCCTTGCTATTTTGGAAATATTTTCATATCAGTCTAAAATGGCTGATATGTTAATGGCTTTCTTTTCTTATTTGAATAGACAAAGCGTGCCCTATGACATGGGATGGCGTTGCATGTTGGACTGGAGGTACACCAGGAAAGACAACCGAACAAGATTGCCCTGCCTATTATGAAAACCCACGAGTTTCTTGGAGGTCACGTAGGTACAACCTTAGTAATCTGTCACCTACATGCGATGGATTCATGTTTGTGACAACGCTCTGAGAGATCAGAAAGAAACTTCTGGTCCCTGAAAAAATGCATTACTAAAGCCCAAGTCTAAACTGCATTGGACCTTAATGTTACCTTTTATTTCAATGTAGCCAGGGCATTTAAAGAATGTTCAGTTGCTGGTTGCTGGGCCAAACATGAGGCACATGACACGGAAGTGTCTGATTATACCGACTGTTTTGACACTTCGGTAAGTAGTGAATAACACAATGAGATGAGATGAATGGCAATTGTTGTTTTCAATTCCTCAAAATTAATCTGTTGAAAAGTTTGTCAATGGCAGTCAAGGGCCATTCGGGTTTTTCACGATAAGGACATCTGACGCATTTCTGTCAGATTATCTGACAGATCTAAAGTTACACAGAACAAAATAAATTTCATCAAAAATTACCCCCAGT
>JBCAUG010034677.1:0-10119 GCA_038406175.1 Haplosyllis leylae | reverse complement strand
TTAATTCTTGTCCGATTTTGATGTTTGAGTACTCATTTTGAAGCTTAGGACCTGCTCTACAAGAATATGAAGTAAAATTACCACTAGGGGGCCTATAAGTCACCTCAAATTGGCAAAAATGTGTCCGAAAATTGCTAAAATCGGTTTACACTTAAACCACCTAAAAATATTGTGTGGTGTAACTTATGTATATTTTTCTTGTAAAAATATTTTGATGGTGAATGAAATGCCTGTTAATTGGCCTTTTACAGTATCCACATCAAACATGGGTGACAGCGATAATGGTGATAATGGTAGCTTACAGAGTGGACAGTATAGTGATAACAAGAGTTTGTTGTCTTCGCAAAACATAACTCAAACGTCATCTCAATCACCTTTGACGAAAAGTGAAAAGGCAAAATTGTGGAAATTCAGATTTAGGAGGCTACGCAAACTTGTTGATAAATGTAGAAGAAAGGACAAAGATTTCGACGAATACTTTGTTGATATCAGTACTCTGTTGGCTAAGACACCATGGCTGGTTACGGACAACGAAATAGACGAACTTCGTTGTGAGTGTTTAGAATCTTTGGGTTCAGACAATGACTTAAGTTCAGAATAGTCTAGTAGTGACTCCTCTAATGAAATCGAATCTAAACGAAGAAAATCTTCTGGAAATAAGTACGCTCCAACTCCTGCACCATACTCATTTGACCCCAGAGCATTTGAAGGCAAAAATCCCATGGCAACATCTTATCAGCATAATTTTTATGCACAGTCAAGGCACCCTACTCAATGTTCAGTGGAGACTGGACATTTGGATATTCACCTGCTGCGTCATGTAATTTGTCAGGTGATTTGGGGTACAGTCGCTCTGCATTTAGTGACACAAGTGGTTATTCGCATCTGCACGAAACGTCGGGGCAATTCTCCGATGTTTCTTACAACTTGGCAATGGGTATTTCTCCGAGAAAATGTTGCGGTACCAAATCACACGCACGTGCATTTCTACTTTACAATCATCGAGAAATTATGTCAACAATTTAGTACAAGTATGTGGCGATCTGGTTGAAGTACACTGGCAACCAGTATCGGATATACTCAGTATAATGAGATGACATTTTGCACAAATTAAACATCTTGACAACCCTATTCAGCAGAACCTGATCAAATACAGTGAAGAGACCGGGAAATTTACCAAGAAAATGTACAATGGGTCCGGCTCAAACCGAATAAGAAAACTTCTTGTTGTAACCCAATTTTTTCAATGACTTCCTTGAAAACAATATCCAACCAGTTTGGCTTCCATCGGTAGCAGTCACTAGAATATCTGACATCACTTAAGGGTACAATATATGTAACATTTATGTTATCGTGCCCGTAAATATTCTTATCATTTTGTTTTCAAAAGCCTTCACTGAACCAACTATTTTAAATAGGTTGTAGAAAAGAAAATGCAGGATGGAATAAAATACAAAACTTATACACCACATATGCCAAGATATTTTGGTTCTTTACATATTCTCACCAACAGGAGAAATAAAAAGATTTCAACCGCTATATGTAGAGTCGCAGTAAATAGTTAAACATGAATGTTTACCAGCTTTGTGTCGTGATCCATCTGATTATGTGATTTAATTTAATCGTAGATTTGCTTTAGGAAGGTAGATGCAGAGACAAATTGATTAAGATGTATAAAGAGTTAGAGATAAGGAGATGAAAGAATATGAAGATGAAAAGTCAGACGTGAGATGAAGAGTGGGATAAAGAGTCCTACAACACATTTTGGATTGGAATTGTTAAAATTGGAAAATTTTTAAGTGTCCATGGACGGACGGACAGTTAACCAGTAAAGTCGCTCCGCTCTTGAGAATGCGCGACTAAAAATATGAAGGGATAGAAAACAGTCAAATATGCACACAGCAAAATCTCTCCTTTACAGTAAATATTTTGAGCAGACACCTCCCATTAAATTTTAAAGTATTCGCTATTTCTTTGGGCAACCACTTACTTTTTATGGCAAAAAATCTTTGAAAAAGTAGACTTTAAAAAAGATCTACCACTGTATTAAATGCGACATATACTAGATCGAGGAAACATAAGTTATAAAGCATAGTTGAGTGGATACATTCGGTTAAAAGAGACTCCTCTAATTAATAAAGCATCTTAACAAGCATTATGACTTAGAATATGCAGCGAATCATTGTTTTATCGATATTCATTAGAAACCAATCAGCTACAATACAGATATATCATCCTTCTCAATACTCTGAAGCGTAACTTTTGCAAAGTAAGTTTAACTTCGAACTCCAAATACAGCATGTCTGTGGAACCTTTGTGAGACCCCGCATTGTAACCCAATAGGTAAATATACTGGGAGTAAAAAAACAAGAATATTTGATTTCTGATCGAACCAGGCTAAACAGGTGTTTCTTTTAAAGGTCTAAGCTTCTGCGATAAATTCATAAAATCACTCGTTTCCTGGATATGTAGGTAATAAATGTACAAAAAAATGTCGCTTTTAAACAAAGCTCTACAGAAAATATACTGTACGTTCTGTTATCTTGCTGTCATATAAAATATCTCCTAAATCTATGTCTACAAAACTGAAGGTGTAAAATAGATGACAACATATTTCATCAAATATGTAACTACCATACCATGTAAAACATAACCATTTAAGTTTCTCCCACTAGTATACCAAACAATATTATTTCAAGATCGGTTTAACGTAATTGAACCTTTTCGATGAATGTCGTATGTTGAATTTCTTTGGAAAGTTTTTCTACCTTTAATTGTCAACGATTTCAAATATCACAAACATCAAACGTAAGTACACTGGACACAACGCAGCAAAGCAGAGTCCCCTATTACCACGTTAAATTATTTATGGGAATTTAATGTAACGACATCAAACACAAATGGTTTTGACTCCAAATAAAAATGTCCGTAGACAGATACAAGGCTCTCCTGAATGCAGTAAGTTGCTTGTTATTTAAGTTTTTATGCATCTGTTTGACACAATTCTGTAGCAGAATGGTAAACTATTGGGAGAATGGCTGATTACAAAGGCAACTTGGATGGCACGAATAATAATGACACTGACCATTAATGCTTTCATCACAAATACATTAATAATAGACTTTTTAATCAGAATCATGATCACAAATACGTCTCGTTGTGTGTACAATCAATGCACAAAACACCCAAGTATAATTAGTCCTTCGTATATTAAAATCATATTCAATTATGTTCACTTTAATTAGTTCTTTTACAACAATATCGTCAAATGGATGATCCAACTCGATTGTAAATATCACAGATGTCTAAGGTTAATATTACACAAATATGGAAGTTTGCCCATGTTAGCCTTCAAATACACATATCTGTTACGACCTTCGGAATCACTAACCTTGGTGACAATCGTCATTTGTATTAAATAAAATCTCTCTTCTGTCAAAAGATTTCAAAACTACATGTATTTAACTTATTCGTCCCTAACCGTGTCAACACGAATCTTATGTACACGGTAACAACCAATTTAAGCTTATATGCAGAATAAATCAAAGAGTGACCAAGAAACTTACGTTCTTAAAACTTGTGTTACTTACTTTTACATTACAACCTTCTTTTTACTTTACAGCATTTAGTTTGATAATTATGTGAGCAAGCTATACTAGTCAAATATCCTTCTCCTTGCAATTAGCTGCAGGCCTAACAACTCCATTAGAGAGCCCATTATGATGGTTTGGTTCCATGTGTCCATTTTCACCAATTTTGGTCATATTGTTATTACTACTGCCGACTCCATTTATCATAGGTTTCTTCTGCAATGATGGCTGCTGGCGGTACTTGTTGTAATATGCATTTCTGCGGAAGCGGTAGACATCATTTTTCAGCAGTCTTTGGAACAATACAGTGTTCACAGGAAACATAACTACCATCGAGAAGGTGAGGCTCGCAAAGTATATGAAAGAAACTCTGTTGTACCACATCGCCATTCCAGCAAAAATTGCCAACATTCCACCAAATCTGCATATCACAAATGTGATGAGATTGATCCATGCGTTTACACGGTACAACGTCGAGTTGAAGTCAACCTGGATAATATAGGAGCTAGTAAGCTTGCTGGTAATCAAGTACTAAAAGACCAGAAATCATATACATCACAGTAAAATGTTTTTATGAGCTACATACGAATCACCCCTATCTAAACTGCATGAAAATGTTTCTTTATGGTTGAGTCAGTTCAAAATTTCCTAAGAATTATCAGCCACAGTCGAAGATCTTTGTAAAAGTCAATTTATTATCTGTTTGGGAAACATATTCATTGACATTTTAAACGTATCACACACACATGTAAAAATAGCAATAAACTGATGTACAGAACAATTTTCAATAAATGTTTGTTCACTTCATTTCACTCCAAGCCTTATCACACATAATTAGACATGATGCACCCTGTGCAATCTATTGAAAACGATCCCGATCCTCCTCAAACCAGTAAGATTTCATACCAGCTTCCCGAAACATGCACTCATGGAAGGTGATACATCCCATCCTAGTGAGCTGACCGTCTGCCCTGAAGTACTTGTGAGGGCGGGATATCAACCCATTTGAAGAGAAATGCTCGAACATGGAAAGATGATGAACCCTGGACAACTTGCGATTCACCCCCACTGTAGCCTCCATCAGGTCTGCATTCACCTGCTGAACACTATGTCCCAGTATGGGTGCTGCTCCCAAACGTGGAAGATTTGAAATGTAGATAACACATTCCGCATTCTTGGATCTAATTGAACGGCATATTGCCAATAAAGCATTCTTGAGCGGGAATGGGACATCCATATTGCTTGTAAGTTCAAAGTAAATGAGAATCTTTGGGTAATGTACCGGTATGAAACCATCCCTGATGGCCTGATTCCATTGCGCCAAACACCACGTTTCCCTTATTTTGATGATACATTTTGGGTCACTTCTGCAGTCTAGAGTCAGCCAGGATGAGCATAGTTGGTGGCCTAATTTTTCTCATCCAGGGGAGGGGGGTAATACCGGAAGAATTACCTTCTTGAGAGGCAGAGCCAGGACTTCCCCCTGTGATTCTTGCCCTGAGCTGGTCCTTTTCCTCTTGCGTGCAGTCTCCCCTTCTTTTCGCCGCGGTTCATCCGACTTCGACTTTTGGTGTCACCCTCTTCTGTATGGTGGTGTCGACGTGTCCGATTCTGTGCACCAAGGACTAGTATCCTCATGACGCATGCTGATCACCCATTCACTGGATTTTGGCGTACTGGATGAGGAATTTGTACGTGCAGGCTCGAAGTGGATGGTCCCCGTGCCCGACTGAGGTGACCTGTGTGTATCACTGCACCTTATGAGAGAGCTGTTGTGCGCATCTGTGTTCCTGTCCCATACACTTGCGTCCTCCTCTGAACTGTACTTTATTTGCCTTCTGCATTTTCTGCCTGATTTCCTGGTTTGAGAGGATTCGGGCTTCATCTACAATAAATCCCCAAATATCATAACTAATTGTCAATACGTTTGTCCACAATGTTATTTTGCGGTTCATGAATCACGTGCTTTTGTTTACAACACTTGTCATGCGCATCCTTGTGCCATGCCCTATTTTCAACAGTATAGCCCGGGTGCTTTTAATTGCACGTTATCATGATCACTTTGTAACTTTCTTATTTACACTGTGCCTATGTTCTATGAATCGCATGTATGTCTTTTAACATGACTATAATAAGTGCCCCACGTCCTTATGATGAGTTGGAGCTTGTTATTTGCCAAATGTGTGAACTCTGTTCCGATGGATGCATGTATTCAACATGACTATAATGTGTGTAGTATGCCCTGTTCATATGTATGCTTCCATTGTTAACTTGTTCAGCTCTTGTACAAACTTCTGCATTGATGCATATCTCTGGTTCATGGATATGTCCACATATCTCTTGAATGCATCACTGGACCAATCACCTAGTATGTGAATCATGTCTCCTTTGAGATTAGATCTGTAGGCGAACGTGGCACCCCCTCTGCGGAGAGAATGTAGAGAATATTCAGTGCTGTCTTCCCCTACCAATTTAAGCCATTTCCTTATCCTGGTGACCAACTGGTTGGCTGAGAGTGAGGTACAGCCCTGCTTAGTGGGAATGGCAAATGCAGGATCCATTGGGCCCACCTTTACTCGATGTATCATATGGTGTAACCAATATACAGGACAAATACTCTTATTCCTTGCTGGCAACACTGGAACCCTGAGGATCTTTTCCCTGAACTGAATGGTTTTAGACCATCTAATCTCTGCCATAGCAGCCTGTTCTGGTGTTGTGAGGTGGATATCTTTCCTCTGAAACTGCTGTATGGGATTGAAGGAATTCATAGTATCTGGAACCAGGTTGCTCTTTCTTAGGAACATGTAGAACCCTACTAATGTGGCTGTCCAGGCTATCATCTCTATGATATCCTTGAAGTTGACCACTCTACTGATCTTCACCAGTAATTCTGGTGTCATAGGTGCAGCTTGTTTTACAATATGAGGCATTACTCTTTTCAAACCTTGTGTAAACATCTGCATCTGTCTATCCTGAGTGTCTGGAACTTTGAGACCCAGCAGTGCCTTGCATGTCCTAATCCCTGATATATAATTTCCTACTGCCTCTGGTGAATTAAATGTTCTTTTGAGATGTTGTCCAAATCTGCAGAGCTGTTGATTGTCACAGGGGAAGTACAACAACCAGTAGGTGTCACAGAACTTGATATATGAGTTGAGATAACATAGGAGGTTCCTCCTTGTGGTCTGTTTGATGGAGTGGGTCTTGGTGATGGCCACTTCTGCATCCAGTATGGCCAGGGCAGCTGCCACTACAATATTACCAAGAGTGAGAAAATTTTAGAATATTGTTATCTATGTGAACCCTTCTAAGGCTCTTTTCTTTTGCATATTCATGAAATTTCTTTTTAGCTTCTGGGGCATTCCATCTGGAGAGCCAATCTGGTATTCTGTTGGAAATGCCTGAAATATGTCTGGCTTTAATTACAAAATCATATTTTGAGGCAATGAAGGCTATTTCCCTAAGTGTATTTTGCAAATAAGCATCCCTGCTCGCTCCTGTGTTGAGAATTGTTGCCACAGCCTCATTGTCCACATGTACCCAGAAATACAGTCCCCTGAGCTTCCTGCCCCATATTTTGAGGGCCACCATAACAGCTAGCAGCTCTTGGCAAGCTATGTTGATCTCCTTAGTTGTTCCTGTGAACCTTCCCCTGAAGTACTCATTCCCCCAGGTGCCCCCAAATCCATATTTTGACACATCTGTAGCAATGACTTGATCAGTTTCTGGCTTCCTGGTCATCCACAGGATGGCCACTCCATTGAATTCTTGTATGAATCTGGCCCACCATGCAATGTCTCTTCTTGCTTCTAGTGGAATGCTGTAACTATGATGTCTTTCCATTCCCCTGATCCATTGTATAATTCTGGCTAGGAAAACCCTTCCTGCTTTTACACACTTAGAAACAAATTGCAGTTTCCCCAGCAGTGACTCAATCTCCTTCCTTGTTGCTTTTGTCTTGTAGAGCCAGGTGGCCAACTCCTTTTTTATTTCTTGCAGTCTATCTGGTGTGATTTCCATGGTCATCTTGTTTGTGTCAAATAACACTCCCAGAAATTCTAGTCTGTTCATGGGTTCCACCCTCTTTTCTGGAGCTGTGTCTACTCCTAGTTCCTCTAGCAGTTTTGTCAGGAATGTGTAGGCCTTCCATATTCTGTCTCTCACTTCTGTCCCCACGAAATCGTCTACGTAGTTGAGGAGGAAGAATTCCATCTGCCTATGGATGTATGCTATAGCATTTGTTACCCTTTGAGCAATGTAGGGCGCTGATCTCATTCCCATGGGCAGGACTTTGTCAAAATAGATTTTGTTGTCTATCATGTATCCAATAAGTGAATAGTCCCCCGGGTCTAGTGGTAGTTGTCTAAAGTACCTGCTCAGATCGATTTTGAATAGACAACAGCCTTTCCCTAGATCACATATTCTGTATGCTAAGTCATCCACCTTGGGGAAGGTGAGCTGAGCCTGCATCCCCAGGTAGTAGTCTTTCTGTATGCCATCATTGACTGAGGCTCCTTCAGGGAAGCTGAGGTCCAGTATGACCCTTCTGTCTGTGGTATTCTTTTTTGGCCTGGTGCTCAGAGGTGATACGCCAATTTTTTCTTTGAAGGGGATTTACTGATATGGTCCCATGATGGCCCCTTTTCTTAATTCCTTCTGTACATATTTAGTCAGTTGGTCTTGATGGTCTGTCCCTCCTTTATGATTCTTGAATGTGATGTCTGGATCTGGAATGGTGGGCAGTCTCCCTGTGGGCCATCCATACCTTAACCATTCCACTACTTCTCTGTCCTCATATTCTTGTAGCAGGCTGTCCATCAATTGTAGGTTCCATCCTGATTTTACTGGGATCCTAGCCCCCCCACCTGTTTGGATATCCTCCTTTTATTACATCCATGTGTGCCTTGACATCCTTGTCCAAGGTGTACATCCATTGTATAGCCTGATCTGAAGCCTTTTCTGCCCTGTATTCTTCTTGATCTGAGATCTGTTCCCCCCCCCCGGGGGGTCCATTCCCCATTACCCTGATAGGCCCACTCCCAGTGGGGTTGCCATGCTTCCTGATTAATGTTAAACAACTTCCTTCCTCCTGTTATTTGGCCTTGTCCCTCATTGTCACCCCCTGGGTGTACCTGGTTGTCCTGCTTGCTGGAGGTCCCATCCCTGATGGCTTGGTTCTGATGAATGGTCTTCTCCCTGGTGAGCTGACCTGTAGGGGTTCCTCCTTTTGTGATGTGCCCATCCCTGATGGTTCTGTTGGCTTTCTCCTTGCTGCATTGATCTGTGGAAGTTCCCCCTTCAGTGTTAGTATTGTCATCCCTGATGACTTTATGTTTGACATCCCCCTTTTTGGTACTTGTTTCCTCCTGTCCCCCTCCCTGCTGACTTTCTTGGGTTGCTTTCTCCTGTCAGTCCTTGTGAGGGCAGTCTGGATGACCTTCTGGGTGACTCCTGACTTTACCTTCCCTGAGGATACATGTAGCACAGCCATGTACCACCTGTTTCTTGACTGCTGACGGCCCTGAGCCGAACCATGCAGTGTGTTGTGGACCCTTAGTGCACCCTTCAGATTTGTTGAAGTCCCTGCAGTACCACTTCTTGCTGGTTTGCCCCTGCTCCCCTCCCCTGTCTGTTCTGGGCCTGGTGTCTTGTTGCACTCTATGATAGAGTATGGTTTCAAATCTATCAAAGTTTGACTCCCATGAGTATTCCCCCGTTTCAATGGAGGTCAGGATGGCCGCATACATTTTCCTGAGAAGCTGCCATTCAAACCCTCTGAGCCGTAGGTATGCTATTCTTCTGAGTAGTTGCAATCTCCCCAGTATTTGTGCAGGTTCCATGCAGGTTTCAATGGTTCTGGTTTCCCCTGCCACGAGATGTTCAAATCTTAGTTGCTTGAATTCCAGTACCTCATCTGCCCAGTCTTCCCCCAGGTTCCTTTGTGGCCATACTTGTTTCTGTTTGATGGAAGTGGTTGCCTTTTCCAGCATGCCTGATTTCTGTTTTGCTGGTCTACCCTCATCGTCCAGCTCTGCACCCTTATATGAGACTAGGTACTCACCTTCTTCCTGCTGGTTCATCTGTGCTAGCCAATTCTGCATACTCATGGGGTTTTCAGGATTTAGTCTATTGAGGATGTCTGGTTTGAGTGTGGATGTACTTCCCACCCCCATGGTTTTGTTGGAGTCCACTGTCATAGCCCTGAGGATGTCCTGCTGTTGGTCCCCTTTTCCTTCCAGAGCCACTTTCAGCTGTTGCAAGAGCAACTGCTGGTTGGTACTTTGTGGGGGTGTGTGATCTGCAGGCTCCACTGGATCCTCCCCTGTTAACTGCCTCAGTTGGTCTTTCAGTTCCTGTATCTTTCTCTTCTTATCTTCCTCTGCCTTTCTTTTCTCCTCCTCCTCCTGGGAGATTGGGGCGAGAGCCCCTTTTCTGAGGTTGTTAACCTGCAGAGCTGAAAATAACACTCGTCCGGTCGTCAATGACGACTAGATTTCCTTCCGGGCAACCTGATTTTCAGATCTGG